>JAANYP010005328.1:47482-54982 GCA_020465985.1 Centrapalus pauciflorus | reverse complement strand
TGACATTCATTTTGTCCGTGACAAAGTGGCGGCCGGACATATTCGTGTTCATGTTCCTTCACGCTACCATTATGCTGATATCTTCACCAAAGGTCTACCGTTTCAACTATTTGTTGATTTTCGTTCCAGTTTGAGTGTTCGTCCTTCTCCCCCTCGAACTGCGGGGGACTATTAACCGATGGTTTAGTCATATAGTGTTTAGCCTATTTTGTGTCATTAGTCCGTTGGCCCATCTTATTGTATTTATATTTATGCTTTCGTTATTGAATGGAGAATGGAACTTTGATAATCAAACAACTATTGCAAATGGTTGGCATAACTTCAACCAATATGACGTTTTGTATTGGTTACGCCATAACGCATAGGGAAATAACAACAAATTACGCTTGAGCGTTGAACCAACTAAAATCAATGATGAAGAGGTTTAACCAAAAGTGATTGTTATAGACAGGGAGTTGACATTAATGAAAGTGTATCGTTTTTTCGCAAGCCAACAAATTGCTATGCAGATAGCATATCTCCCAAAATAATTTGAAGAATTGTCGGCCATGTTTAATTTACAAGGTTGTAATTTATTTTAACACCAGTGGGATAAATTGGTTGAATCTTCATCAGAAGACATCTATGTAAATAATTACATCGGTCTACAACAGTATCTGCACGATGCTAAAGGTACCACTATAAATAATATATTTTTTCTTATGGATTTTAAACTATATGTGTATTGCAATCCACGACCCCAACATACAGCACAGTCCTGTCGCTTCTATAGGCCAGTTGCTTTTGACTTAAATGATCGAATACCATCTGTTTTGGATCACTTGCCAGCATACCAAGACTACGTATATCAAGAATCATCATCGATGAATGGTGAACGACATTTTTGGACAATATCCGTTTACGCAAAAGTTAATAAATTATCAGCCAATACAGATATTAAATATTTATATTTATGTTTTTCGTTATCTATCGGATTCACTTTGTTTTATATGATAAACGTTAGGAACCCGCAAGTTCATGACAATATGGATACCTTCATCACGATCTTACACAACAAGAAAAGTATTATTCTCATCCACCAACAATCCATGTATGATGTATGATATTGATTATTATGTATCCGGTTTATCGGATGGTTGATATTAAGAATTTTTATCTTCAATTTTATATAGAAACCAATACGATACAACCATCCACTCATGAATGAAATTCCATCATTTTTTCAACCATATGTCATCGGCATAGAAGATGTGGAAGGTGATGAAAATTGTGGTTTTTGGTCAATAGTTGTTGCTATAGGTCGACATCAAAACGAATGACCAACAGTTCGCGGTGAATTATTAGAGGAGTTACGTAAAAATAAGACATTACAAATCAATCATCACTTACGAAAGAGTGAAAAAATCTTAAAATTGAAAAAGTTTAGTACTTGCACCAAGTCATCATTGGTTGTTTATGATTGATTCTGAAATTTTGATCGCTAATAAGTATGAGTGCATTCTTTATTGTTTAACAAATGAAGGCATCAAGTTTATTTTCTCTTTGGTCAACCCCACGTTCTGAAAATAAATCCATCACAATCGCATATGTACATGGAAATCATTTTATAAAAGTTGATCTGCAGGAGGTCATCCAATGCTGACTGTTTATGGGTATAACCGACGTTCCATAAAAAGCAAAGAAAAAAAAGTGGATGGAAAGATTTTTATAAATATCGGTTACTTGCCTATAAACAAACTCAAAAATACTGAATGTAACGTGCATGTACCGTTGGAGTGATAATTTGTACAAATTTAGTTATGTAATTTATGAAATCATTAAATTATCTTTTTTGTTATAGTTTTTCAAACGATAAAAAGAAAAAAAAATATACTTTATTTTAAAAATTTTTTGAATGAAAATAGTAGATAAAATTTATATAAGTAAATCGTAATATAAAACAAAGTATAATGACCAAATGTGTAATTTATTTTATATAGTTCATTAATAATCATTGATTAATAATGAGTAAATGATTAATGTTTATAAACTAAATACTAAAATAGTCAAATCTCACGCCTTTATTCACTTTTTAGACACTTTATATACATTTTACCAAAATAGCCACACTTTACGTTACCACACTTACGTGATAGCCACAATTTACGTGATTTGTACTTTTTTCATTTTTTTTAATGCATTACGTTACAAAAGGTGTCTGGTCACGTAAATTGTTGTACTTTACGTGACCAATTTTGCTCCTTCCCCATGAATGTTTGGTGGGATGTCTTGTCACATTAAAGTCTGTCAAAGAATGGAGATGGAGATAAAGGCAATAATTTAGCAGCTTGACTCATAGAAATTTGTTGGCTGATGATGAATGTTATGAACAACAGTACAGGTGTGTTTCAAACTCTAACTATTGATTAGTTTATGAAATATATGTAGTTATTGGACATGTTCTTTTATTGGCACCCGACTTGAGTTTCGGTTTAGATGGGAGGTATGTTAACTACGATTTTTTAGTCATCTCTATATAGGGCCCCTTTTAAGTTAATGCCCCGGGCCTCAATAATGATTGGAACGGCCCTGAAATCAAGTAATAATTATATGATTGAAGTAATTAAAAGGGTAATTAGAGGGATGTGTGTAATTAGCAATAGAAGGGGTGTGTATAGAATGACCCTTTAGAATAAAATATTAAAATAAATGCATAATATATTTGAAAAAAAATACAGTATGATTAAGGAACATATAATATATTATTGATTATAATAAAATATAAAAACATTATATTTTAAACTATATCATAAAATATCTACATTTAAAAGTGAAAGTTTAAATGAACGACAATAAATTATTTACCATTCACATTTATAAAATCAAAAGAAATATTAGTTAAAATGAATATAAGTACTGTTGTTATATATATATATATATTAAAGTTATTATGTATATATTTTAACTTTACGCATGCGTACAAATGTTTACAGAATACTGAGTTAGAAAACTAGAAAATAAAAATTTTAAAAAGATCACATGTTTATTGTAATTAGAGAAAACCAATACAGACGTCACATGACCAAGAAACTTATTTGGTACTTTCTTTTATGGGTCAAAAGTTGGAAAATTTTGCTTGCAAAAAGTATAAGAAGAAGAAAACAAAAATGCTACCTTTTACAAAGGCATCAACTTTTACATGAGAGAGACGAGACATTTAATTATATACCATTAGTTGAATGTTATGGTAAAAAAAAATTACATATCCTTGATTTAAGTGCAAATTGATAAAAATATATTACTTGATAATAAAATAAAATAATGTGAAATCGTATTGATCAATTTTGATTAAGAAATTTCATATTGAATATAAAATGGTATCCGTAAGTCATAACGGGTCAAATATAAATAATATTTTATTTGATTTCAAAACTACTGTTTTTATTAAAAGGTAAAACAACATAAATTTATTATTTAATGATTAAGGATAACAAATTCAAGTTCTATCATTAAAATGTATGTTTACCTGTGTAGCAACTTTAATATAAACTAGGTTATACATCCATGTACGAATTTTGAAAAAGTTAAGAATAAATATTTATAAAACACATAAAATTATTATAAAAAATTGAGTTTATTAGATTTTAATTAATTATATAAAAGATTAGTTAGATTAAATTATAATAGATTGAATTGGATTTGAATTTAATCCAAATTTAATTTTAGTCATTACATGTTTAGTTACTCATTTAACAGTATTTATAGATTATAGATTGGTTTCAGGTCGCCATGCTCACTTATGTGAGATATTAAATTTGGTAATTAATCTATTTCCCGTCCAAAAAAATTCATATTATATTTGTTGTTAAATTTTACATTCTATATTGACTTTATTAATAATATCCTTTTTTTTATTTTATTTTAGATAACCAATTATATTTTTGAAATAAACTTAGAGAAATCTGTATTAGTATGATACTATGATGAATATTTTCTTTAAAAGTTTTATGTTGGCAACTTATTATATGGCTTGCAGGTGCGACATGAATCTACCATATTATCTGATATGAACCTAATTAGAACTCGAACAAAAAGTTTTGGGTTGGAATAGGATCAACCATAATCGTGTGAAATCAAACCGATTGGCCTTTAAAATTTTAAAAAGATTAAATGAAATATTAGTAAAAGCTAAAAGATAATTAAAAAGATAAAGTTATAATAATATTAAACAACGATATTTACACAAATGGTCCCTGTGGTTTGGTGATATTTATGGTTTTCGTCCCTCGACCTTTTTTTACACTACAGGTACCAAAAACTCAAATTTTTCACACAAATGGTCATTGCCGTCGAATAAGACCGATAGGTTAGTTAAGTCAAAGAGGCATTTTCGTTATTTTCATCTCAGAGACCATCTGCGTAATTTTTTTAATTATATCTTTTTTCTTGTTTTTTTTCTCTTTTATTAATCTTTTCTTTTTCTTTTTTTCTTTAATGTCATGTATATTTTATTTTTTTAGGTATAATTATTGTTAATCATATTAGAAAAGTATAAAAATGTTCATGTTTTTCAGAATCCGACACCAACTTAAGCGGTCAACAACTTATACGACTACCCAATGGTAAATTGTTGTTAGGCCGTCACAACTTTCGGCCAACCTCTTAATCGGTTTCAAAACTTCACCACATTCCATTTTTAGTCACCACTGAACCATCATATAACAAAGAATTAAAAAAAAAAAAATAGAACAAAAGATGACAAAAACCAAAACAAATCAAACGAAAAGTAAAAGAATTGAATCAAAACTAGAAGATGAAGGTTGAAGCCTTAAACTCGAATGTTAATAATGTTGAACACATTGAAATAAGTTTCAAGAAATCAAAGGAGACGAGACTTGATTGAAGGAGAGAACTTTAAGGGAAACGAACCAAATCTAATGTAGCCATGAGATGAACTGGAGATCTGATACAGATGAACGAAGGACACAAACCAAATCTAATGTAGCCATGGAGATGACAGCTTCGCCAGCTTACACCTCCCTCTCCCATTCAATTTCCCTATTTATCCTTCTATATATGTCTTCAACCTGTTACATGAGGTCATTCACTAGAAATCTAGTTCCTGTTCGTTTGACTAGGGTTTATAGATTAGGGTTTTGTTGTTGCTTTTTCTCCATCCCTTGTAACCACAGCTTCGTGTTTCAAATGTCCGACCAAACTCGGATTTAAAACCCACAAACTCAAATCGAAAACTAATCATGAACGCACAAAAATTAAACGTTGAAAAGAACCTTCAACGAACCAAAACATGAAGAAGTCAAAAGCATTTTGCACATCCATCTTCGAATTAGGGATTCTAGATATCGAATTGAACATGCGGCAAGAAAAAGCTTGAAGATGAGTTGAAGAAATGATGCTTGAAGTCAAAATCTAGAAACACAACACCATTTGTTGTTGAAGAAGAAACACGATGGTGTGTTTTTGTGTCCTCGTCTTCTAAACCCGAAAACGAAATCGGGAAGGCGATGAAGTGTAACATCCGTCATTTCAACCTGGTACGTGGAATTATTTTAATGGATAAATATTCTATTAATATTGGGTTGGTCCAATTATATCCCGTTCGTGGATTGATACGTGTCGGGATTGGGGCTTGCGTGTCATCGGGTTATAATTTTAATGAACGGATTATGTTTTTGAGATCGTGGGATTAAATGGGTTAAATGAGCATTAATAGTGAAAATGTGATATCAGGTTCGGGACCGGCTAAAATAGAAACGTATATGTTGTTCCTATCTCCTTCTCCCTTATCCATTTGTGTGAAATCCCTAAAAGTGTATATGTGTGTGTTTATGTGATATCTCCAGCAAGAAATCAGATTTGAGCATCAAATTGATTGAGAAATCTTGGGAATTGCTTGATTATTTCCATCTCCTTGTGTTCTTGAGTTGTTGAGGTAAGAATTCTTACTCCTTTCCTTGTAGAAGTTGAGCTATGAGTACCCAAGATGGGAAATTGGTTAATTGATGTGATATAGTGATTATATGCATCTTAGAGGTTGTGTATAATGTTTGTATGAGTTAATTGGGGTGAAATTCGTGTATGTAAAGGAGTTTGATACTCCTGGGCAGAGTTGAAATCGCAGGTCAGGCATGGGGGTTTCGCGGTGTCGCGGCGCGACTACCAGGGGGCCCGCGGCGCGACCAACGGCCTGCAGTGAAAATCGAATTTAATCTTGTGAAAGGGGTTTTGGGTTGAATTGCGTCGGGTTCCTTCGGGATTGCTCAGGTTGTGTTTTGTTTGGGTTTGGGGTCTCGTTGGGATTGCTTTGAGTCGGGTTTTGGGTCGGGTCCGGGTATCGGTTGACTTTCGGTTCCGTGAGGTTATCGGGTCCGTGTCGGTTCGTGTTAACATGAGATTGAGATATGTATATCAGTTGAATTGTGATTGACCGGTTGCGATTCCGTGTGTAAGTGGATCTCGAGCAGGGTTCGAACAGGGAGGCCAGACTTCGGGAAACCAGTCAGGTGAGTACTCGAGACTTTTTCTAAACGCGCGTTATCTTTTACGTTATAGTTGAATAACTATATTGTGCGTGTTATATATATGAGACAGGGACGTGAACCTCAGGTATAATCTAATTCCTTATACGTGTTATGTATGAGATATGAGATCAATCCAGGGGTCCGTGATGTGTTTCATACGGACAGTGAGTCGCGAAAGGGATCGCGCGGGTTGACTGTCCCTAACAGTCCTTGTGGCGTATATATACGGCAGGGCCTGTAGCCGGGTCGCTCCTGTGCTACAGGGTTATTGCCGCTCACTGCTGTGTGCGGCGTGTTGGCCGGGGAAGGGTCCCCTCAGGGCCAGGGTGTTATTCCGATCTCATACTTGTGCTTTATACCTGAGATGCGTGTTGGGCTATCGGGACAGGGATAGGGATTGCGTGTTATGTGCTTATGTGCAGTGTCAACCCTCGTGTGCTCACGGGCTTTATAGCTCATGTATTCGAGTCTAACATGTTCAGGGAATCAGAATGGATCTCAGCCGCAGCCGAGGTAGATCCGAGATAGATTGAAGATCCGTAATGGTTTTATGTTTGTATAGAACGATCTGTGTTTAGTTTAATTTGGGATTATGACTGTATTGACTGGGTTTGACTTAATGTATAAAGTTTTAAATTAGCTGTAATCTGCATTATCCTATGACACGTGTGTTATAGATCCGTTGCGTTATTGCCACTTACGATATTTTATTGACGTGGCCTTTCCGGGTTCGGGAGGGGTGTTATAGCATGGTATCAGAGCTTGTGGTTTGAAGCTTGAGTATCATTAGTGGATTAACCGACCTGGCTTAGTGTATAACGCTGGGTGATTTATCCCTTGTGCTTAATCATTTTGTTTTGTGCAGATTAATATGGCAGATCAGGGTATAGGATCGGGCGCCGGGTAAGCCGGACCCAGTTGTGAGTATAGTATCACGGGAATCCAGAGCTGGCGCTGCTTAGAAAGGTTATTACCTGTA
>JAANYP010005328.1:0-44715 GCA_020465985.1 Centrapalus pauciflorus | reverse complement strand
TCGATGACCTGTTTGATCAGCTCCAGGGCTCGAGTTTCTTCTCCAAGATCGACTTGCCATCTGGTTATCATCAGTTGAGGGTCAGGGACGAAGATGTGCCGAAGACAGCATTCCGGACTCGTTATGGGCACTACGAGTTCCTTGTGATGCCTTTCGGATTAACCAATGCACCTGCCGCTTTCATGGATTTGATGAATCGGGTGTGTAGAGCTATGTTAGATAGATTCGTAATCGTGTTTATGGATGATATCCTGATCTATTCGCGGAGTGCGGGAGACCACGAGCAGCACCTCCGAGAGGTTTTGACAGTGCTGCGCAGGGAGAAATTGTATGCGAATTCTCCAAATGCGAATTTTGGCTTCGGGAAGTGCAGTTTTTGGGTAATGTGGTCAGTGCCGAGGGTATAAAAGTAGATCCGGCCAAGATTGAGGCAGTGATGAGCTGGGAGCCTCCAAGATCAGTGCCCGAGATTCGTAGTTTTCTGGGTCTTGCCGGGTATTATCGACGCTTTATCCAGGACTTTTCGAGGATTGCCTTGCCGTTGACGAGGTTGACACAGCAGTCCGTTTCGTTCGAGTGGTCCGAGGAGTAGGAGCGTGCATTCGGAGAGCTGAAGACCCGGTTATGTCAGGCTCCAGTGTTGGCCTTGTCGGAGGGTACCGATGATTTTGTGGTATATTGTGATGCTTCAGGGTCGGGTCTGGGCTGTGTTTTGATGCAGCGGGGGAAAGTGATCGCCTATGCTTCGCGCCAGCTGAAGACTTACGAGGAGAATCATACCGTGCATGATTTAGAATTGGACGTCATTGTGTTCGCGCTGAAGATTTGGCGCCATTATCTGTATGGGTCTCGGTTTATTGTGTATACCGACCATAAGAGTCTTCAGTACTTGTTCAGCCAGAAAGATCTGAATATGCGACAACGCCGTAGCCTTGAATTGCTTAAGGACTACGATTATGAGATTCAGTACCATCCAGGCCGGACTAATGTGGTAGCTGATGCGTTGAGTCGTAGGGCATGCGGCCAGACTATGATATCCAGGGCTTTGAGGCTTGAGATTACCTCGACATTGACCGATAGTCTGAGACTAGCGCAGCAGGAGGGCCTGCGAGGGGATAATGTGAAGCGGGAACGGTTGACCAGGCAGCTTGAGTCGTTGACCAGGGATGATCGCGGGTTGTTTGTGTTCCATAATAGGGTTTGGGTCCCGAGGGTTGGGAATCTGCGACAGTTGATTCTTGATGAGTCGCATCGATCGAGACTATCTGTTCATCCGGGTAGTACTAAGATGTACCGTGATCTCCGTGACTTCTACTGGTGGCCGGGAATGAAAAGGGATGTGGGCCAGTATGTTGAGCAGTGCATGACGTGTATCCGGGTCAAAGCCGAGCATCAGAAGTCGCACGGGCATCTACAACCGTTAGAGATCCCCGAGTGGAAGTGGTACCATATCACGATGGAATTCATTGTGAGACTTCCACGCACGATCCGCGGGAACGATATGATCTGGGTAATAGTGGATCGACTAACGAAGAGTGCGCACTTCTTAGCCGTTCGGGGTACTATCACCATGGATCAGTTGGCGAGGCTGTACATCAACGAGGTGGTATCGCGGCATGGGATTCCGATGTCGATTACTTCGGACAGGGATACGTGGTTTACATCTCGATTCTGGCATAGCTTCCAGCGAGAATTGGGCACCAGGGTTCAACTGAGCACGGCGTACAGACCGCAGACTGACGGGTAGACCGAGCGCACCAATCAGACCCTCGAGGATATGTTGCGGGCGTGTGCTATCGACTTCAGCGGCAATTGGGATGTGCATCACGATCAAGATGGCTCCGTTTGAGGCACTATATAGGCGCAAGTGCCTGACCCCAGTGTGTTGGGGCGAGGTTGGTGAGCGACTTATCAGTGGGCCGGAGCTACTTCAGGAGACTAGTGACAAGGTGGCCGTGATTCGGGAGCATATGAGAGTCGCCCAAAGCCGTCAGAAGAGCTATGCCGATCGCCGTTTGAAAGAGCTAGAGTTCAGTGTTGGGGATCGAGTGTTGCTTAAAGTGTCACCGTGGAGGGGTCATCCGATTCAGACATCGTGGGAAGCTGAGTCCGCGGTATATCGGGCCGTTCGAGATTGTTGAGAGAGTCCGGGATCAGGCCTATCGACTGCGATTGCCTCCAGAGTTGGCCGGTGTGCACGATAGTTTTCACGTGAGTCATCTCCAGAAGTGTCTAGCTACAGATGATCAGTATGTGCCCCTATCCGAGATTACAGTCGATGATCAGCTGCGGTATGTGGAGCAGCCCGAGGCCGTTGACCGAAAGATCAAGAAGCTGAGGAATAAAGAGATTGCCTTGGTACTCGTTCAGTGGAGACACCATAATGGTACCAACGCCACCTGGGAGCCCGAGTCAGAAATGCGATCGAGATATCCTCACCTATTCCAGAGTTCGAGTTAGATTCCGGGACGGAATCTTCTTAAGAGGGGAGGATTTGTAACATCCGTCATTTCAACCTGGTACGTGGAATTATTTTAGTGGATAAATATTCTATTAATATTGGGTTGATCCAATTATATCCCGTTTCGTGGATTGATACGTGTCGGGATTGGGGCTTGCGTGTCATCGGGTTATAGTTTTAATGAACGAATTATGTTTTTGAGATCGTGTGATTAAATGGGTTAAATGGGCATTAATAGTGAAAATGTGATATCGGGTTCGGGTTAATGGGTTCGGGACCGGCTAAAATAGGATCGTATATGTTGTTCCTATCTCCTTTATCCCTTATCCATTTGTGTGAAATCCCTAAAAGTGTATATGTGTGTGTTTATGTGATATCTCCAACAAGAAATCGGATTTGAGCATCAAATTGATTGAGAAATCTTGGGAATTGCTTGATTATCTCCATCTCATTGTGTTCTTGAGTTGTTGAGGTAAGAATTCTTACTCCTTTCCTTGTAGAAGTTGAGCTATGAGTACCCAAGATGGGAAATTGGTTAATTGATGTGATATAGTGATTATATGCATCTTAGAGGTTGTGTATAATGTTTGTATGAGTTAATTGGGGTGAAATTAGTGTATGTAAAGGAGTTTGATACTCCTGGGCAGAGTTGAAATCGCAGGTCAGGCATGGGGGTTTCGCGGTGTCGCGGCGCGACTACCAGGGGGCCCGCGGCGCGACCAAGGGCCTGAAGTGAAAATCCGAATTTAATCTTGTGAAAGGGGTTTTAGGTTGAATTGTGTCGGGTTCCTTCGGGATTGCTCGGGTTGTGTTTTGTTTGGGTTTGGGGTCTCGTTGGGTTGCTTTGAGTCGGGTTTTGGGTCGGGTCCGGGTATCGGTTGAGTTTCGGTTCCGTGAGGTTCTTGGGTCCGTGTCGGTTCGTGTTAACATGAGATTGAGATATGTATATCAGTTGAATTGTGATTGACCGGTTGCGTTTCCGTGTGTTACAGGGACTAGTGGATCTCGAGCAGGGTTCGAACAGGGAGGCCAGACTTCGGGAAACCAGGTGAGTACTCGAGACGTTTTCTAAACGCGCGCTATCTTTTACGTTATAGTTGAATAGCTATATTGTGCGTGTTATATATATGAGACAGTGACGTGAACCTCAGGTATACTCTAATTCCTTATACGTGTTATGTATGAGATATGAGATCAATCCAGGGGTCCTTGATGTGTTCCATACGGACAGTGAGTCGCGAAAGGGATCGCGCGGGTTGACTGTCCCTAACAGTCCTTGGGGCGTATATATATGGCTGGGCCTGTAGCCGGGTCGCTCCTGTGCTACAGGGTTATTGCGGCTCACTGCTGTGTGCGGCGTGTCGGCCGGGGAAGGGTCCCCTCAGGGCCAGGGTGTTATTCCGATCTCATACTTGTGCTTTATACCTGAGATGCGTGTTGGGCTATCGGGACAGGGATAGGGATTGCGTGTTATGTGCAGTGTCAACCCTCGTGTGCTCACGAGCTTTATAGCTCATGTATTCGAGTCTAACATGTTCAGGGAATCAGAAGGGATCTCAGCCGCAGCCGAGGTAGATCCGAGATAGATTGAAGATCCGTAATGGGTTTATGTTTGTATAGAACGATCTGTGTTTAGTTTAATTTGGGATTATGACTGTATTGACTGGGTTTGACTTAATGTATAAAGTTTTAAATTAGTCGTAATCTGCATTATCTTATGACACGTGTGTTATAGATCCGTTGCGTTATTGCCACTTATGATATTTTATTGACGTGGCCTTTCCGGGTTCGGGAGGGGTGTTACGTGAAGGCAAAATCTATCGAACGCGTTTAAAGATCTATCAGTCATATTCAATAAATGGAGAAGGCGAAATTGATTTCTTTATGCGAAAAAACCCGGTTGTATAATAATAACAACAACAATGGTAATAAATTATGATAAATTAGAAAACTGAAAAAAAAAACAAAAAAAAAGTATTAGAAAATTACGTAAATGGTCCCTGATATGAAAATGACAAAAATGCTCTTGTGACTTAACTGGCCTAACAGTCCTATTTGACGACAGTGACCATTTGTGTAAAAAGTTTGGGGTTTTGTTACTTGTAGTGTAAAAAAAAGGTTAAGGGACGAAAACCGTAAATACCCCCAAACACGGAGACCATTCATGTAATTTACTCTAATAATAATAAAAGATGATATAATAGAAAATAGAAAAAAAAAAAAACTATTACAAAATTACATAAATGGTCCCTGAGATTAAAATTACGAAAATGCACTTATAACTTAATTGCCTTGACGGTCCTATTTGACAGTAGGGACCATTTGGGTAAAAGGTTTGGACTTTTGGTACCTTCAATATAAAAAAATATTGAGGGACGAAAACCATATATACCCTCGAACCACAGGGATCATTTGTGTAATTTACTCTAAACTATATAAATATTACGTTATATTTATAGATTAAAATCTAATTTTATATCAATTAAAATATATAAATTTATAATAAAAAATTGGAAGACGAATCATCTCTCTTTAAAAACTAAAAAACATAATAATTATAAAAAATAATAAAACTATCCTCATGGATTTTTTTAGGGAAAATGACATCAAATAGCTCTGAACTTTTGAATTTGTACACATTTATGCACTGAACTTTTTTTTGTGCACATTTGGTAGTCAAAGTTTCAAAATTGTTCCGATTTGGTAGTTGGCATACCTGTTAACCGGTTGCTTACGGTTTCGATGACTATGTGGACAATAATTTAATGACGTGACTACCCGTTTTTATATTATACCTGGTTTTATCTATGTGGCAACCCGTTTTTTAAACTAACCCGGTTATAAACCTGATTCATTTTTCATACGATCGATCCAACTTGTAAGAACCGGGTTTATAACCGGGTAATAAAACCGGGTGATTTTAAAAAAACGGGTTGCCACATAGATAAAACCGGTTATAATATAAAAACGGGTAGCCACGTCATTAAAAAATTGTCCATGTAGGCATCGAAACCGGAAGCAACCGGTTAACAGGTACGCCAACTACCAAATTGGAACAAAATTTAAAACTTTGACTACCAAATGTGCACAAAAAAAAGTTCACTACATAAATGTGTACAAAGTCGAAAGTTCAGAGCTATTTGATGTCATTTTCCCGATTTTTTTAAATAATCAAGTTTTAGTTTTTACTATATATTTTATATGCATATTAAAAATATTCACATAATACATAAATCAATAAACTAGTTTAAATAATACAAGAAATAAAATACTATTTCCGTCCAAAATTAAGTACTCAGATATCCTTTTTAGTCTGTTCCAAAATATATATCCACATTCGTAAATAGATATTCATAATTTATAGGAATCATGTTATGTCTCTAATTATGTAGTCTAAAAATTATTTGTTTAAAAATAATTAATACTTAATGATAAAATATTCATTTTGTTGATTAAAGATTCATTATGCATCCTAAAACTGTGTGTTTTTTTTTTTTTTTTGTTTGTAGACATTTATTTCGAAATCGATGGAGTAAGAATAATTTGAATGCAAACAATACATTTAATTAAAGAGTGTTTGAATTTGTGTTTAACAAAAAATGTTGCCAAAAATTTAGTGTTTGGATTAGTTTCTGCTGTTTGCTACCATAATTATCAAATAATCAGTTTTTAAAGTGTTTGGATTTACGTTTTAACTTGTAAGATGACCAAATAATCACTTATTAAAAGAGTGTTTGGTTTTGCATTATGAACGAGATTATTAGCTTATCACGTTATAATAACGTAAACAATTGGTTTAAAGTGTTTGGATTGCATACGTAAATAAGTGATTATTTGCGTTTAGAGTTAATCCTACCACACTTTTTCATAAGTTAAAATATGTAACTTATTTGTTTAATAAGTGATTATTTGATCATTTTTACAAGTTAAAACGCAAATTCAAACACTTTAAAAACTGATTATTTGATAATTATGATAGCAAACAGAAGAAGCTAAACCAAACATTACATTTTCAGCAGCACTCTTTGTTACAACTATTATCTGATTATTAGTTTTCAAAACGCACAACACTTTTCAAACGCAAATCCAAACACCCTTTAAGTAAATAAACTACATTTTTTAACTTATGAAAAAGTGTGGTAAAATTAACTCTAAACGCAAATAATCACTTATTAACGCATGCAATCCAAACACTTTAAACCAATTATGTGCATTATTGTAACGTATGTAATAAGCTAATAATCTAATTCATAAAGCAAAATCAAACACCTTATTTATCTCATTTAACATATTCTCATTTAACAGATTAATGATTTTATGACCCGTTGGATCACACAAATGGGTCAAGTTGGATCATATAAATACCGAAACCTGACACATTGAATGAATGACTTACAACTTCAGTTAGACATAACTTGGAAAAAAAAGATGCAAATTGATTCTATTATGCCTCTATATAAAAAACCAACCAAAAACCTCAAAAATTACAACAAAGAATTACATTTTCATGCATATGGTAATTGGTAACAAACAAATACAGACAACACAACATGGCCAACGATCGCAAACAGAACGAAACCTTACATGCTATCAAATAACCGATAGATGGACATACTAACACATACGTAAAACGTAAAAAGTGAAAACAAAGAAAGAGGGCGAAACAAATGAACCATACTGGATGAAGAAGAGTCGTTGATTTCAGAAGAATCAACGGCTAATGGCATTCCATCACTGTTGAGTGTGCACGACTCAGTGGTCGAATCACCATCTGTGCTCATCATCGTGGCTCTAAGAACAGCAGAAACCGTATGTATGTATGCTGACCTGTTTTTTGCTAGTAGCCACGTTAGACCCATTAGCTCACAATCTTCATTGCGCATTTTACTGCTTCTCTCCTGTGATTTGCTTGTGTTTAAATTGTCGTCCTTGTTAAGCTACATATAACAAAAAAAACACATCGATGTAAAAAATTATAGATTTGACTATCAAGAAAGTTGACAAATTTCATTGATTTCATTTCAATCTTTTCGTGCAAATCACATTTGGTAATTCTATACGTAGTTATGTACTACTTTCTCGGTTTATACGGGGTGTAGAAATTAAGTGTGAGACAAAGAGAAGAGAGAGAAAATAAAGTAAGAATATTTACATTATTTTAATAATCATGGGAAATAAGAATACACTAACCAAAAAAATTGGATTTCATTCGTTTCCTAATTTATAGTGGTTACTCAAATGTTTACATTTTGATAGAGAATCGAGTAAACATTGTAAATTAAAAAAAGAATAGAATCCAAATTTTTGATTATCGTATTCTCATTTCTCATGGTTAGAAAAATAACATACATCTTCTTGTTCCCATTTCTTCGGATTCAAAAGCATCATTAGCATATAGGTAGGGGACATTTTGTAGAACCCATAGAATGGTTTCCTTATTTCAGTAATAGGATCATTTATTTGATTATAAGCTAATAATAAAGATTCTTAAGCATTAATTTTGAAACTATAATCCAGCAAATACATTTGACTAAATGTTTGTTACATTTTAACCATTCTTCAAAGGGTTAATTGCATATATAGGTAAGATGCTTTAGATTTATATCTATTTCAAGTAACTAAAACTTATAAAAAGAACAAATTTCAAAAGGGTTGTGTTAAATATAAATCCCCTCTGTTTTCTTGTTAATTACCCCTCTTTCACCCCACCCCCCCCCCCCCCCCCCCAAAAAAAAAAAAAAAAAAGAAAAAAAAAATCATCCTTAATCATCCATCTAATGGCGTGGGACCCAGTAAAATTTTTTATGAGATATCAGGAGGGTGTGCATTTAACAAGGGGAGGGGTTGCGAATTTAATTTCCCCCATTTCAAAGTTGGTATATTTGTAGGTATAGTGGCATTAGTGAACAAAAGAATCAATAAAAGTGTCCAATGTGTCACTAGTGAACAAAAGAATTCCATTTTAGAAAGATTATAATAGTATGTTACCTTTTTACCAGGCG
The DNA here is from genome assembly GCA_020465985.1 of Centrapalus pauciflorus. NCBI lineage: Eukaryota > Viridiplantae > Streptophyta > Magnoliopsida > Asterales > Asteraceae > Centrapalus > Centrapalus pauciflorus. The sequence goes on along the minus strand of JAANYP010005328.1, from coordinate 36,252 downwards.
AAACAAAATTCAACCTAAAATACATTGACTTTTTAAGCAATTAACCCTTGTTCAAAATTTCTTGATTACTGTATGTATGGGATTCTTTCTTCCAACTTCAAGCAATAATTTCAGTGACAACTATTCACAACTTGCAATAAAGTCTAAAATTATCTTGGACTTATTCAAGACCAAACTGGATATTGGCTATCCATATGTCACAAAAAGCAATCACAAGTGTAAACATGTGAAGGAACTTGTTTGTTTGATTGTCTTCAACTCCTTTGTGTTATTTGTAAATACCACATAAACTTTAAAAAATTTAGACAAAAGATATCGATAAAGTGGGAAGATATTATAAAATTTTAGACAAAAGATATCAATCGATAAGCTCTAAAATTAAAAGGAAATTCATATCGGAATAAAGATGGAAGATATTAAAAGTGACTCGGGGACAAGGGTTATCGTTCTGGGGACGAAGGGTCCATTTCTCTTAATAAATGGCAAGCACATTACGTTTTCGATCAATAATTAAATGATCAGAAATTGGGAATATTGCAATAAGACAGAAGTGGTGACAGTGATATTATGAAAAGTTATAGAGAATGAATACAAAGTCTCTTTCAGATAATGAACAATGAGTAGATAAGATAGAGGCCTCACTTCATTTCGAGAAAAAGAAACCAAAATTTTATTTTAGAAATCCTAGGCTAATTATTATGCTAATATTAGAATAAATGCTAATACGCTAATCTTTATTAGGTTAATTAGTGAACGACTTTTAAATTTACAATTACAAAACCATCGTTATTCATTAGTAAGTTTTCGGTTTAGCTAAATGTGTGACACATCAACATACTATAATCTTTTTACCTAAAACAACATACTATGAAATTTATTATAACAATAGTTACTTGCATCTTGTTACCAATATTAGCAAAATATGGTTATTATTGGTTAAAAATGGAAGTATATTGCTTTAATGGTAGCAAAACATTTCTATTATTGGAAAATGGAAGTACGTTATTAATTTCAATAACTGAATAACCAAATGAAAGTATGATGTTATTACCCATAACATTCACAGTATGTTGCTATTATTGGTAAAGAGTTGAAAGTATATTGCTACTTATGCAATTAGCCTTTTTTTTTTTACAATTTGGCAGAGATCCTTCAAGTTGTTTTTTTTCTATTCACCTCCACAAATTTTCAAAACCTAGCCAAATTACAATATTACACCAATTGATTCAACAAATCAATCAAATGCATAAAATACCTTGTATTTTATCGACCAAAAACATAGACAATGGGAAGAAACAAGGCTTGTTCAAATGATTAGACCTTCTTTGGGAAAACCAACATATCCTAATTATATAATCAATTACCTAATATACCCTTGAACATTATGGACCAAAAGTAATGACAACATCATAAACATGACTTGTTAAGTCATTAGAGCTTATTTCCGATTTTGCCTATATTATAGGTTGCATAATCCCTAATAAGTTACTTTGTTCTTTTAAAACCTTAAATTAGCTCAAATATATCTATCACCAAAGAGACTTGATCTCACGATATAAGCTTGGGGAGACTCGCTTCATTCCATTAGGACGAAAATATCTTTTGATAGTCTTTGCTAAGGTTTCAGCCTTTCAGGGTATGCAATAGTTCATTGCAGCTTATAATCTTACAAGAAATCCGTTAATGTTAAGATTTGAATAAGCACTATATATCGTAAAACATAATGAAATCCAATTCTTTTTATTTGTGTATCCTCTCTCAATATTAGAATACCAATGTAAATCTCTTCATTTTCATTCCTTTACATTCCACCTTACCAAATACAGTTTAACATATTTTCTCGATTTTAAATTGGGCTAATTGCTAAAAACAGAAACAACTTTATGCATTTTTAGCATTTACAGCAACATCATTTATTTTTTATCATTAATAGTATCAACTTTTACATTTTTAATCATTTATAGCAAAACTTAAAAAAATTGTTGCTATACATGATAAAAAGATTACAAAAGTTAAAACTATTAAGGATAGAAAATACAAGAGTTGATGTTATTCATATGAAAACTACAAAAGTTGATACTATTAGTGATAAAAAAAATAAATAATGTTGCTATAAATGATAAAAAATCAAAAAGTTGTTACTATTTTTAGTAATTGACCATTTTAAATTTAATAGTTTGGCTATAATCTTTAAATTTTGTTACCTAACACTAAGGGTGCTTTTGCTACTTTGGAATGGAAAGACATTGAAATGAAGAGATTTACAATGTTTTTATAACCATAAGAATGGGAAGACACTAACTATAAAAGATATTGATTCCATTCACTTTCCCAATTTGTTAATCTATTCTCATTTATTATGATTTGAAAAATAATATCAATCTCTTCATTTGTATTCATTTTCTTTCCACCGTCCCAAATACACCGTGAAGATAAATGTTGAACCCCTAAAAAAACATAAAGTTCAGTGATAAACCCTATAAGTAACTATACTTGACAAACCGCTAGAACCATTAAAGTACATATAAACAATCACGGGTTTTTCAGGCAGATCTGACTCGTTTAAGCCCGTTGGCTAAATTTGTTACTACTTGTTTAAAACTGTAATTATTATTCATTCCTAAAACCATCTACTTTGTTGTTTAATTTGAGACCTAAAAAGTAATTACTAATAATTAATTAGGGTTAATTGCCAAAAAAGTTAATTAAGTTTATCTTTTCTATTCTTAAAGATAACGAAGTTTGTTTGTAATAGAAAAAAGAATCAAAGTTTCATTTTTTATCAATTAAAATAACCAAATTTATTTGCAATAGAAAAAAAAAAAATCAAACTTTCATTTTTAATCATTTAAGGTAACTAAATTTATATAATTTGTTTCTTTTAAGATAACAAAACATTCGTTTCTATTGCAAAGGAACCAATAAAAAAGGTAAAGTTCATTTCGGCAAGTAACTCAATTAATTACAATAAAGTTCCGTAAATCCGTAATCAATTTTACATGGTTTAATATACATGTCAGGTTCATTATGAAAAAAACCAATATGTTTTAACTGTTTTTGTGTTTTCGTCTTTATATTTGTTATTCAGAAAAATCCTCAAGCTAATTAATTATTTTTCTCTAGTACTCTAAATTTGACTGTTAGAAACCGGTTACATGTAAACTGGGTTTTTTTAAAACTAAAAAACCATGTTCTAAAAGCTAAAACTTCACTGAATTAAAAAAAATATATATATATATATAACTTACGGACTTTTGAAAATAACATGAATGGACCAAAACTTAAAAAGTGTTAAAAAAATGTTAGGGTGCGTTTAGTTAACGAAAACTAGTCATTTTTCAATTTTAGTTTTCAAGTCACGGTCTTTAGAAAAAAAAAAAAGAAGTGTTTCTATGAAAAATGAAAACTTGTTTAGACGATGAAGTTTTAGTTTTATGAAAAATAAGATGGGTGATTATAAAATAAAAAAAATAGGATAGGCGATGGAAAATTAAGAGAGAGAAAGAGACTATTATAAAGAAATAGGGTAGGTAGTAGAAAAGTAAGAGAGTGAATATGAAAAGTGGTATTTTAAAAAGTGAAATGAAAATTTATGAAAGTGTTGTCAAGTAAACAAGTTTTCATTTTTGTTGAAAAATGAGATGGAAATTTTGAAAATTCTCGGGAACTAACACCTTAGGTTTTTTCATTCCGGCATGAGCGTGCAACCCACGCGCCTTAAAAAGCATCTCAGAACTAACAATGCAGTAAACTATCAAGCAGAAAACAACACTTTACCAAACATAGATAATAAAGTAACAACAAGAACCCTAATTCGAGTAATTTCAAACATGAATGAAAAGAAAAATTGAAGAAGAAAACTAACCATTTGAAGAGTTTTCAAGCATTTGGAGCATCCATTAACACCAACATTATTCAAACAATCCTTCTCCAATTTCTTCACTCTCAGATTCCCAACCAAATCCCCAATCGAATCAACCGAAAATGCTTCCGTACAACTCAACGGATGTAATCGAATACCACACTCGCAATACACAACATCACACGACTCATTGAGTCGACTCAACTCGATTCCTTTACTCTTGAGTCCAGTTTCAAGGCTATCAATACACGTTTCCGAATCGTTGGGTAGAAGAGGGAGGTCATAATACGACGCCGTTTGTAGTGGTTCTTTTACAGCTTTGCCTAGTGCGGTTGTGGAGTAGGCTGAGTACAACCACGCCGCGAGTACCGGGCAGCACCTTGACCGTCTTAGGTTACCGGAGGCGTGTTTTCCTGTGCAGGCGGATTTGATGCTTGTGAAAAGGTCGTTTGGAAGGTCTAAAGGGCAAGCAGAAGAGTCGGATTGTTCTGGGAATGCAGGGATTGTGGTGACCGGTGGAGATTGGGCAGGTAATGCGTGGAAGAAAGGGAGGAATAATAATGGGGATAATAAGAGGAAGAAGTTCATAGTAGTTTATCGGAGAATGAAGGAAGAAAATGGTGGTGGGTTTGTGGGGGTAGGGATGGAAGGATGAGTGACATTAAAGAGTGGGAAACGTGAATGGAGGTTTGGGTTTTTTGGCTTTTATTTTGGTGGGTGTTTGAAGAAAGATGAAATGGAAAGTGATTGATCTCTCCGATTATTTGATCAAGATTTGAGGTGTCATTTTTCAATTTCAGTTTTCAAGTTATAGTTTTTAGAGAAAAATAAATGTTTTCATAGAGAGTGAAAACTTGTTTAGATGATAATGTTTTAGTTTTAAGAAAATTAAGATGAGTGATTATAAAATAAGAAAATAGGATTGGTGATAGAAAAGTGAGAGAGAGAAAGAGAGTATTATAAAAAAATATAGGATAGGTATTAGAAAAGTAAGAGAGAGAATATGAAAATTGTTATTTTGAAAAGTGAAATGAAAATTTATGAAATTGTTGTTATGTAAACAAATTTTCATTTTCAATGAAAAGTGAGATGGAAATTTTCATAAACTAAACGCACCGTAATTTGTATTTTATTTTTTTTTTAATATAGACAATGTATTTTTTTTGTATTAATATTTAGGTTTTGTGTGTTTTAAAGTGTTTGATTTAGTAGTTCATAACTTATACTATCAGTTATCATCTTGACACATATTTTATTAGTGCTTCGATTTAAGTTACGTAGTTGTTTAAAAAGTTATGATTTATGATGTATGTATAATTTCTAAGTGTTATGATATGATGATTTCAAAATTAAACATCTTATATTGAAACAACTTGACGTATTATAATTTTCAATTGACTTTAATTAGGAAAAACATAAATTTACATGTAAAATGTTGTAGTATCTAAAATCTATATTGTATCTATTATGTATTATCTATCACTACATTATAATCTATACAACTTAAATAGTTGTTACTTTTTGATACAAATCTAATGAGGTTATACCACATGTTTATCCTTTTAAAACAGTTTCAAGACTTCAAACTTTTGGATTTTTCGCTAATTTCATTGCTAGTTTATTTCATAGCTCATATCAATCTATAATCTTAGATATGAAATAAATGTACTTAATTACGCTTTAAAAATAAAAATTTAAATGCAAATCAAATTGGTTACTTGAACCCTCAAATGTCAAGACTATGTAATTGAACAATTAGAGTACTTGAGATGGTTTGTGCATAGTGTTGTGATCTTGTCTTCAATCAGTTCGTATGGAAAAGGGCTATCAAACATTTTCAGTTACATTAAATATATCTTCTGATGCAAATTTAATTAAATTTCTCATGCTAGTTTCAACATATTTGAGATTTTTATACAAGCTAAGTGTAACACAAATTATAGCAATGTTGTCATCTAACTTTAGGTTGCTATTGATGCATGATCTTTTTGTTAGTGTAGCCTCAAATGTCATATATGGTATCTCTTAAACTTGGGGACTTTTGTCATCCTATTATTGTGTTCCATCCAGTTTGTTTAAGTTGTTATATTTAGTCCAAGGTTTTGCTACTCGATTTCATTGGTGTGTTATTTCTTATTTGTTTGCATGTCTTTTGAGGACATCATGGCTATTTTCTTGCTAACGGTTCAGGTTGATGTTGAGCTACTCTTTGCTCAAGTTTGTTGCATAGTTAGTTTCTTGTTCCATATTTGAGCATTTGAAGTTCAAGATTATTGTTGCCATTTCAATAAAGCCATGGTTGTAAGTATAAATCAACCAAAAACTAAGATAGATTAAATTAAATTTGTTGTCAATTTGTATTCGTTTTTAATAAACAACATAAACTTTAATCATATTAAACGCAACGGAAGCCTTTTAAAAATTACGAATTCCGTACACGAATCATCAAGTATACATAAGATAAGTAAACGAAAAAACATATAAAAATTTGTACATTGTAGTTGATGACAAAAATACACGAATGAGACGCTTTCAGTATCCACCGGTAATGACACGATCAAGCCGCGTCAGGTACACAACCATACACACAAGGTACATGGAAAACAAAATCACAAGCAGATTTGTTTGATTAGTTTCTTTAGCGAGTCTCACCCCAAACATACACGGCCTATGTATATATATATATATTTTACATAGGCCGCGTGTGTTTGTGTATGTGTGTGTGTGTGTGTGTGTGTGTATATATATATATATATATATATATATATATATATATATATATATATATATATATATATATATATATATATATATATATATATTTGGGTTCAAATGAGTACCACTAGTTTTGCGGAGTACCGGAGGTACCTCGCTTAAAATCATTTTTTTTTGAAATTTTTTTTCATAATCATGTTTAAATTAATAATATAAGACTACTTGCAAAAAATCACACATAAACACACACTAGAACTATGTGAAACGTGTGTGTTCACATGATATGTACTGTTGTGAATGTGTGTTCACAACTAAGCATGTTCACATGAATTTTTTCACGTTCACATGACATTTTAGATGATAGAAAGTCTAAATATATATAATTTTTTACGAATAGTCTTATATTATTTGTATCTAAATGAATATGAAAAAAAATTCAAAAAAAAAACTTTTTTTTCGGAGCAAGTTCACATCTGAAACCCGTGTGTTCACAGGTACTCACGGTACTCTGTATTTTTTAGATACTCACACGAACCATATTCTATATATATATATATATATATATATATATATATATATATATATATATATATATATATATATATATATATATAGAGGTGGGTTCAATGGAGAACCTCCATGCATCGAAGAACCTTGAGGAACCTCCATGCACCATCACAAATGCATCACAATTCCCCCGTAATGCATCATTATTTCCACGTGATGCATCAAATTCTCGCGTGATGCATCGATTTTTACATTATTTCCACGTGATGCATCAAATTCCCGCGTGATGCATCGATTTCTACGTGATGCATTTCAGTTTTTCTAGCGATGCATTGTGGTTCTCCAAGGTTCTTCGATGCATAAGGTTCTCCATTGAACCCACCCCTATATATATATATATATATATATATATATATATATATATATATATATATATATATATATATATATATATATATATATATATATATATATATATATATATATATATATATATATATATATATATATAATTATCTTTATTATTTAAACCTTAAATTATCCATTAATTATCTCCATAATTATATAAGTAATTCGATAAATAATAATATATTATCTTTTATTTTATCTAATAATATATAAATGTTTAGAAAATTATTTATAATTATCTCAATTTATTTGTTTATAATTATTATTGATAATATCAATTCAAATAAATGCATCTTTTATTTAATATCCAGTAATAAATAAAAGACTAGATAATTGTTTAATTATCCGGTGAAAGTTAAATCTCTACAACATCAAATATTGCACTTTTAGTCCCCGTACTATGAGATATAATTAATCACCCAGTAATTAATTTAATCTCAATAATCATTTCGTGCCATAAATAATATTCAATATCATTTATCCAACAGTTCGATGGCATCTGCTCAGTTGTGCTCATCGGTAAGACCCTCAAGTGTTTTATGAAATCAGTCATGATACAGTATTGATGTCATCTTGACACACAATACACTAACATACTCCCACTTATGTAAGACGATTTACTATCCTGCAGCATGCACCTAAAGGAGGTTGTGGCTAGACACTTTAGGCAACCAAGGTCATAAAACTCTTACTTCCATTCGGCAATCTTATTGAGACGGCCTTCCAAAAAAAAACTTAGGTTATGTCTCATGTATCATGATATTTTAATGTAAAAGCTAGGCATAGATTAGATCAACCGTAATAAACAGATTATGTTTCTCGACTCCTTGATCTCATACTGAACTGTAACAGACAGAGTAGAACACGTCAGTTTTGTCCGAGTACGACCATGCATTTTATTTTCAGTATCGATCATCGAGGGGCCTAAAAATATATCTTCTTAGTTAAAAGAAGGTGTAAATATCTTCTTGACTATCTAGGCCTTCAGCACGACTCCCGCTGAATCTGGCCTCAAACCGTTAACCCAGTTACGGATAACGTTATGTTAGGCCTATCATACAGCGGTCCCCACACTAAAGTACGTAGACATCTCAGGTACTAAGGATTACCTTTTTGAGACGACTCATGACTATGATCCACAAAGTGGTCTCAATCAGTGGGTCTATCCAATATTTGTTCGCAACAAATACTGTGAATTTGGTTCAACCTTTGCCATATTCATCACTCATGAATATCAACCAACAACCATAGTAGCCTTTTAAGTCTCGTTGTGGTTCCCACGACAACAAGCAACTATGGACTAACTTTAGAATAACTTCAAATTTATTTTTGGATTTCTAAATCATGAAAAGTAGAAACAACATTAAAGATATCATGTTGATCTCCTTTATCTCAATAACCACAACATGATTTTCCATCAATTCAATGCTACTGTTCCTTTATCAAATGTAACGGTAATATGATCTATCGAAATATTAATTTCAAACATGATCTTATTGGGAGTGTTCTTTAGTTAACTACCTTAACTTCATTACCGTTTATCTTTGAAAAATTTCACTAGTTCTTTATTACAAGTTCTTGTAATATTATTCAGATCCATTCTGAATCTCCTTTCAAATGTATATCCATTATCTTCAAAGGAACTAATAAATCATTCATAAAGACACTAGGATAAAATTTAGGAGCTCTAACAATTCAGGATAATTACTACTAGTGATACTTTGTGTTCAAGAGTTGTGATATGTATCCATAACCACTAGCAGTTGGTTATCTACAACGCTTCATTGTGGTGTTTCGTCAAGTTTGTTGATGAGTGTTTAAACAAGTCAGAGGTTATTACTTGACTAATCATCACACAAGTTATATAAATTTCACATGTAATTTTATAAAATGCGATTACTTCTTTTCTAAACAATCCTGACTCATCAAGTCTTTAATTGTTTCTGACAAGTTAAGTGAATTAAGCTTCATATAACTCCTTCACATTTAATTCTGATTTTATTAGTTTCATCGATATAATCACTGATGAATATCCAACTCATATAATCTCTTGAGCTGAAATACCCTTACAACTAAAATAGATGTTTCAACCATAATCACCATAACTAAATCGTAATACTTCCGGAGATATGGTCGAATTAAAAATATTGTTTCATAATACCATAATCATCAATGTGATTCAACTCACTTTGTTTAATACATCCAACAAAGTGTGTGGAATCACGGATCAAAGTTTCGTCAAAGTTTCATCAAGTGTTCTATCACCAATTACATGTAAAGTTAGTTATTAGGGGTAAGAACCCAAATCACATGTATTCAAAAGCTTAGGAAGTCATGTAACAATCCTTTCACCAAAAACTATACATCAAAGTGTATGTACCAAAAGCGGAGGCCCAACTAGATGTCTCAAGGTAGTATGTCATTGGCGGGTGATATCCGGACCTTTACCTTTATGAGTTCCTGTAAAAGGATTAACAACTAACGGGTCAACATAAGTTGAGTGAGACAATAGGATTAAAATGCAGATATATATCCCAATTGTACAACCAACAATCAAGTGAAAAGATGTTTAATTTAGACTTAGAGCTAGTTCACAATATGTATTGATCAATTTGCTGACTTAGAGCTAGTCCATTGCTTAATTTGCCGACTTAGAGCTAGTCTCATGCTCAATTGCCCGACTTAGAGCTAGTCTCATGCTCAATTGCCTGACTTAGAGCTAGTCCAATGCTCAATTTGCTGACTTAGAGCTAGTCCCAAGTACCATGGAATTCCAAGTGAAGCCAAATGAACAAGTAACCAACATATAAAGTTATCATATTCCATACATGACATATAATCTAAAGCCATTCACCATATGTATATGAATCATGCAAATTTGTACAAGAGACGTCAATCAAGGCTCCAATGGTAGTATGAAATGACATAACCCCACATACAATGCACATTATGTAAAGTTAATGCTAGTACTCACAGTGATCATTTTGATAGGATTCCCAAGGCTTCCAATGAAGATACAATATCCCCAAGGATGGCTAAGACTTGTGATCAAGCCCCTTTTAACTGATGTAGTTATTATCCTAGTAGTATAATATGCACTCACAATGATTAAATTATTGTTTGTATGTAGAATCAGTGAAGAATAAAGAGAATATGCACTCAATTAATGACCTCACTCACGTACACACTCACAGCCGCCAAATTACAATAATAGAATAATTGATTTCTGCTAAAAGTTACACAAAACCCTAGGTATAATATTCAATTTATACCTAGGCCTAACTTTGAGATGTTTACATAAAATACCCCTCAACTTTCTATTAAAAAGAAAATTACAAGGGAATAGAAATAAATACAATACATTACAAAATAAGTCCACATGATTGAAATTATAAACCTAACAATCTCCACCTTTTCAATCAGTGTGGAAAGTGGAAAACTTTTTCCTCGGTCGCGCAAATCCCCAGAATGACATCAAACCTACAGATGACCTGAGGTTGATGTAATCTTTCATTAATAAGCTCTATTGCATCTCGGATGTCTTGAACTTCCCACGACTTCTTTTTGAGCTCTACGAACTTCATGGCATCATCCTCTGTTAGCCTTGAAATTGACCTCTAACCCTTTATCGCACAACTGACCTATGCTAAACAGATTATGACCAAGACCATCTACGTAGAAAACCTTTTGAATTGTGATCTGGTCATACTTCAAACTCTCATAGCCTCTGATCAGACAGAACTGATCATTACCAAATCTTACCATCCCACATAATTTATCAACAAAATTCATGAGAGTGTCTCTCTGTCCGGTCATATGCTTGGAGCACCCGAAATCAAGGTACCAGACATGATTTACCTACAAATTGCAGTAAACAGTGAGGTACCCACTTAAAAATGGGTCCTTTACAGTTAGGTAAACCATGTGGTGCAAAGTCAGTTACAGTGGTAGCTACAGTCTTAACTTTAGGAACCCATTTCTGGACTGTCTTATTGGGTATCCACTTTTGAACAGTTCTTTTGGGAACTGATTTGTAAGTTGATTTCTTTAGAACCCAATTCTGTCTAGACTTGGAAACCTTGTTCTTTTCTATCCACACATTCACAGTAGACATGGAAAAATATTTTGCATTCAAAGCATTACGATTAACAGAATTTAATGACAACAAATCAGCACGAGATTATTTAAGACATGTTTTAGTAGCTAAGTTATTACAAACATTTTTCCCTAAGGAACTACTACCATCTGTAATACTACTCTCTTTTATCATCCACTCTTTTAGAAAACTCTCCATTTTCTTTCCAATCTGCTTCATTCGCCAAACTTGCTTTGATGATCTTTTCAGAAGATTATTTGACATAAATGAAGAACGGAAATTAGTCGAATTGGAATATATATTATTCTGCAAAATTTTCTTACCATGAGAAGAACCTGAACTCTTTTCTTTGGTAACCTTTGAAGATGATGACTCACCTTTTTTCAAATGTTGAAGGAGAAAATGTAACTTTTGCTTTATCCTTGCGTTGCAAAACAGGTGATGAAACTGATACAACTTTGGGAGTTATAGGTACTTTTTTCAATATACCAACTATTCCCTTAATTTTAACAGTTCCTTTTGCGTTAAGAGGTTTAACACATTTATCGATCTTAACAAAAAGTTCATTAGAAGGATGAACCTTAGAGTTTATGGACAGATCAAATTCTTCTTCTGAGTTAACGGTTTCTGCAAAAGCAGAAGTATTCTAAAAAGGTTGAGATTTGAGTCCAGGCTGTTTTGTAAGTTTTAATTCTAAACCTTGAATTACAGCTTGAAGCTTTACATGTTCCTCCTCAAAAGTTTGATTTTCAATTCAAGATCAGAGTCTATCTTTTCAAAAACTGAATTAGGAATGTGGCTTTTGAGGGAGAATTGTATTTTTAGAAAGATCCTTATCAAAACATGTCTGAATGAAATCTTTTTTTTTTTGTGGATCTTTATAACTTCCGTTGAGAAGGTTATAATCCAGATCAAGTTGCATTTGTCCTCATTCTACCTTTTCAAATCTTCTGCTGATTCCACATCCTCAGAAACCTTTAAAAGTACCATTTTCAACCCTAATTTCATGTATCTTGTATCATATAACGTTGGTGAACATGAAATTGCTTTCGAAAGATACATAGGATTGTCACAACCAATACCAGATTTTGAATTATAAAATTAGTATCTTTTGGTTGATTTAAGTGAATTGTTTGATCTGTTTGACCTCTTTTCAGAATTTCATCTTCTAAGGTTTTTATTTTCTCATAAAGCTTAGTTCTTTCTACAAAAATTGAATTGTATTTTACAGAACAATTGGCATATTCTAATTCAGCTAACTTAAGTTTCTCAGTTATGTCAGTAATAGAGTTACTCAGTTTCTTATTTTCAAGCTGAAGTTTATTGAATTTTTCTTTCATAACTGAAACAGATAACTGAAACAGATTGTAAAGCGAAAGCCTTATCTTTGGAAAATTCTGTGAAATGTAGTTTCTCAATAATCAATCAACAATATCAATATTCAAGAACAATTAACAGAATTAAAATTGACCAAATGATTGTATTGATTGAACTGATGATTACAAAATGATGAACTAGAATCTTCGTGAACAGTATCATTCTCTGATTTAATGCGTACAAAATATAATTGTCAGATCTATCACTATTGAAAGTCAAAGATACTATATATATACATATTTGACAACTATCAAAGAAATACAAAATAGCCCCTAGACTTTGTTTCCATCAATTAAAACATAACCTAACAAATTCTAACCCTAATGCATGCTCAATTCTCAATTTATTTTCCAAAGAATGGACATTCTTATTCTCGGCTTTCAACGATTTTTCAAAACGTTTAAGCATATAAGCCTTTGAACTACTTGTTTTCAAGATCACAGGAGTTATCATTATTTGAGTCAAGATTAGAATCTACCTCAGGTGTCTCAGACTTGTCCGAAGTGTCAGATTCAGATCCATCATCCTCTTGTGCTTGACTGCATTCTTCTCCTCCCGTGGCCATCAACGAAACATTGTCTCTTAGTTCATTCTGTGAATCAGTATCATCTGCCTTTGTCTTATACTCTTCCTCGTCAGTCATACCAACCCTGACTTCATCTTCAGCAATCATGGCCGACTCGCTTTGTTCAGACTCTGACACATTCTGAATGATTTCAGACTTAAAACAAATATGCACATCCACATCAAGAATGTCTTCCTCATCAGAGAGTTGAAACCATTGATCATCTTCAGCCATAAGTGCCTTACCTGCTTCCTTTTGTTTAGCCAACAACGCCTTTCTGGTGTTGTATTCTGAATTCTTAACTACAGGCTTTCGGCATTCCCGAGCATAGTGGTCTGGCTTGCCACAGTTATAGCACTCTGGCTCATCTTCCTTTTGGGCAGGCTTCTCTTGCTGATCATACTTCTCATATTTCTTACCACTACTCTCTGCAGACTTGTCATACTTTTCGCGTTTCTCATACTTTCTAGATCCAGTTTTATAACGCAACTTGTTGTTTATGGGTTTGCGGTAAAACTTTTTTTTGGAATGCCTTCGTGAGCAGAACCATTAGCTTTTTCTTGTCTTCTATTTCTAAGTTTGCTAAAGAGTCGAATGATTCAGAATCTGATGAACTGCTTACCACTAGTAGCTTCTCCTTCTTAGATTTTAATTTGTATTTCTTGTCAGCTAGGAGAGCCAATGGATCCATAGTAGCCTTCTCTGCTTGCTTCTTCCTAGAAACTTTCCGTAGAACAACCTCCTGGTAGTTGTTTAGATTCTCATAGACCATGTGAATATCCATGTCATCAATGTCCTTTGTCTGTTGGATAAACATTGCATATTTTTCCCATTATGTATTGAGGATATTCAAAAACTTGACATTGATGTCCATGTTTGATTTTGTTACCCCGTTCCTTTTCAATTCTCGGAACAGGTTTACAAATCGAAGGTAGGTATTCTCCAACAGTTCTCCTTCCTGTCCCTAAAGTTCTCAAATGACATAAGGCTGTTTCTAGCTCTATTCGTAGCATCTTTGTCCGACCCTCGCATTAACTTACATACCTCATCCCAGATGGATTTGACAGTAGTATTGTTAGTCACATTGATATAGATGTCATTTGGAATTGACAACAACAAAAATTTCCGGGCAGTCTTGTCCCCAAGCTTCCTTTTCTTTTGTGCTTCTGACAAATTAGCATCTGTAACTTCCTCAATCCTTTCTAGAACTGAAGGATTTCCATTTGGAATAGCTGGGATAGTGACATAGAATCTTGCAGGACCATCCGAAAGTGACATAAGCATATTATCAGCCAAATCCTGAAAGCTAATAAATTCAAGAAACTTTTCCGTCCATTGAACATCTTCACCTCGATAAAGAATAGGAGGTTTGGTTTCTGCTCCCATTGCAAGTGCATATTTTGACATCTTGAATAATAGATTTTGATCTTCCAAGATCTTGTATGGAATAATGAGTGATTTAGAGAAGTGTATTGAGTGAATCTCGCAGAGTGTTTTATCAAACTCGCAGAATACTTGTCAAAAACTCGAATGATGTTTTATCAAACTCAGATGACACTATGATTAAAATCGAATGAAACCTGATCAAACTCGTATGAAACCTTATCAAACTCGGAATAAGTAAGATGAAACTCGATTAAAACTGGATGAAACTCGATAGAAATGTGTTCAAACTCGGATGGATCTAGATAAATCTCAGTTGAAACTTGATTAAAAACACTTGTTAAAACTTGAATGAAAGTGTATAAAACTCGGTGAAAGAATGATTAAACTCGAAGTAAGTGTGATCAAACTCGTAATAAGTTTGATGGAACTCGGGTGAAGGTTGGTAAAACTCGGTTGAAGAGTGATAAAACTCAGATTTTCCTTTGTAAAACTCGAATAACACTGAAAGCGTAGATATGCCCGAGATCTAACAGTTTTGAACAAAACTAAGTGCAGATCCACTATTTTTTATAAAACCTTCATGAATTGGGACCAAACATTCAGCATAGGTGCATTTTTACTGCAGAAACACTTTTTGTAAAGAGCGTCTTGCTAATTTCAGATTAAAAAACCCAATAATAGTAAAATTTAGAAAAATCCCAAATACTTTCTGTGTGTTTGGAGATAAGATGTGAGACTTATATCGATGGATACGTCCTTTTAAACTCGATACTTGATCCAAAACATAGATTTAAACACCCTAATATGCAAAAACCCAAGTGATTTTCCGAATACTATGGATTGTCGAGAAGAACACACATATAAAACAGTGAAAAACTTAGATTAAATCACTCAATAAATTCCATATTAGTCTTTGATACCAATTGATAATATCACAATCTAATACCAATAATGATCAATACAATAGGAACACAATATAATCAAAGATATCCAAATGATGTCATTGAGAATAACATGAAATGGTGGCTACAATTGTAAAAGCTCTGACAAACCTAATTCTACTTTTTGCACTCAAACCTAGGCACTATTCTTAGTACTGTAATTGACAGCCACCTTTCTTACATAACAAAACCTATTCTATTATTTACAAGAATAAGGAAAATTACAATAAGCCCCCCAACTTTACATTCATAAACAAAATAATGAAGTACCCAACACTTTGGCTTGCACACACATACCCACTATAACTACATACAATGCATACGTGGTTATTGATCAATTTCCAAGATAAACTATAATATAAACTACTTAATTATGTTGTTGTTGCCCCCCCCCCCCTCCCTCCTATTTTCTACCTATCAACAAACAATCCACACTGATACTAATTCTGAAGGTCTCACACCTTGCATATACAACCACAGATAACACCAAATATATATATACTAGTTTTAGGAGGCTATTTATAAGCTAAAACAACCAACCAAGGCCCTCGATTCTTGCTTCGACCATTCTGTTCGTCTACCTTCAAGGCTAGGAAACTCAATCCCAACACTAGCCCATGCATGCAAATGATTAGATGAGGTTTCATATGAGTTTTTGATTGTCAATTGGATGATTAGATGGTCGTTCATGCTTGAACTTCTCCTAGACAGCCATAGCTTACACAGAAGCACATATACAGGTTTATTTGATTTAAACATGAAATTACCTGAGTTTGATCCCTGTGCTCTTGTAGCTTATCACCGATAGAAAATTTCCAACTTGAAGCACCCAATTTCAACAACACATGTACAAGAAATCTTAGAGAAAAGAATGAGAGTTCTAGTGAGAGAGAGGAGCTAAATTCCTATAATGAAATTAGAAGGAGCATGGTGATGAATCAACACTCTCAAATATGTGTTATATTTATGCAAGTTTGACGATTTGGCGATTTGCAATCCTTGACCTGAACTTCAACCGAATAGCATAATTAACCCCGTAATAGCAACTTTTATTAATTTAACTTAAAGTACATTATTTTACTCGAAATAAAAGTTACATTACATGCTAACTAATGCTAATCTAAGATCAAGGTGTTACAAAATGGGCTACTCCACGCCTAACTTCGTCCTCAAAGTCAAATTTGCTTTAATAGACCAAGGTAAGTTGACTACATTACAGCTTTCAATTCTCATGTCTGATGAGAACCTCTGTGGTGTTTCCACTAAACAAGCCCCATCTATACCTCTTTATTTCGAAGCTTCTTCATTTTTGTGTCCTGAATACATTCTGGTTCTTCGAGGACATGATGACATTAGTTTGCAGATCAACGTGAGGTATGTGGACTTCTCGCTCGTCAGTTAAACTCTTTCTGAGATGGCTGACATGAAATAATGGGTGTACTCTAGCCAAATCAGGTTGCAGTTCAAGACGATAAGATTGATTTCCTATCTTTTCAACAATCTTGAACGGGCCAATAAACCTCAGAGCTAATTTGTTTCTCTTTATGAATTCCTCATAGCATATACTTTCAACATTGCCCAATCATTGACTTCAAAATGAATCGCCTTATGATGATGATCTAAATATGGCATTTGTCTGCTTTAGGCCTCTAGGATGTTTCTTCTTACAAGCTGAGTCTTTTCATGTGTCAGTTGTAGATGCAGGACCAACAATCGGTGTCTCATATTAATCACGCTAACAGGTGGGAAACCTACATTTCCGTCCATAGATGCGTTCAAATGGAGCTATCTTAATCATAGAATGATAATTGTTATTGTAAGAAAAACCCACTAATGGAAAGTGGTCATCCCAGTTACCACCTAGATCAAGAATACAGACATAAAGTATATCCTCAAGAGTTAGGATAGTCTTCTCACTTTGTTCGTCTGCATTAGGATTATAGGTTGTACTCATGGCGATTTGAGTACCTAATCCATATTGCAGCGCTTTCTAAAAATTCGAAGTGAAGCGACTATCACGATTAGAAACAATAGATTTTGGCCCATGATGTCTAGTAATAATCTCTGAAATTTAGAGTTGTGTCAATCTATACAAGGAATAACTTTCATGCATCGGCAAAAAAAGTGAGTAGATTTTGCCAGCCTTGTCACGACTACCTAGACGGATTCGTGTTGTCTCTTAGTCTTTGGCAGTTTTGTGATGAAGTCCATGGTTATATGCTTCCACTTCCACTCAGGTACAGGGAGCGGTTGCATATTTCCATAAGACTTTTTGTGTTCTTCCTTGACCATGTGACCCACTCTTTAACTTTCAACAAAGGAATGGATGTCTCTTTTCATTCTTGGCCACCAGTAGTCGGCTTTTTGATTAAAGTACATATTTGAACTATCAGGATGAATAGAACACTGACTGGGCTTCAGATAACAATGTGTTGTGAACATAACCATATTTAGGAATCTAGATTCAGTTTCCATTGAGACAGTGAAGTCCCATATGATTCACAGCTAGGAACCGTAATTGGTCTTTCAGACTTTCAAACTTCAGATTCTCTTATTTCAGTACTTCAGATTCAGCAACACTGATGTCATCAATAAGCACAAAGGAGAAGACAGTAGGAGTCATGGCGTAGCAACACGTTTCAGAATGAGACATTCTACTCAGAGCATCCGCGACCACATTCGCTTTACCAGAATGATATAGAATCTCACAGTCATAATCTTTGATGAGTTCCAAAGATCGTCTCTGCTTCATATTGAGATCTTTATGAGTAAAAAGATACTTAAGACTTTTGTGATCAGTGTATAACTAACATTTGGTCCCGTATAAGTAATGACGTCATATCTTCAATGCAAAGGTCACAGTGGCAAACTCAAGGTCATGAGTCGGCACACTCTTTTCATAATCTTTCAATTACCTTAAAGCATAAGCAATGACTTTTACCCTTTGCATCATAACACATCCTAGACCAGTACCGGAGGCATCGCTGTAAACAACGAAATCATTACTGCCCTCTGGTAAAGCAAGGACTGGCATGTCAATCATCTCTTGCTTCAAAATTTCAAATGCTTCTTGCTGTTAGTCTGTCCACACGAATGGAGTGTTCTTTCGTGGAGCATTGCCAACAGTACATCAATCTTTGAGAAGTCCTTAATGAATTTGCAATAGTACCCAACCAAACCAAGGAAACTTCTTATTTCAGAAGCATTGTGAAGCGCTTCTCGTTTATGGACTGCCTTGACTTTCGCTCGACCGACAGATATTCCTTTGCCAGATTTCACGTGGTCGAGAAATTGGATCTATAAAAATAACAAAGTAGAATCTCAAATTTTAGCAAAACAAAGAATGCTTAAGAATAGCTCAAGACTGTAATGTAGTTTTATTTGTTTGAGCCAGAATACACATTTGGAGAACTTTGAGTAGAGTGTTCTTTTTGCAACAACTTTAGCAATTCTCTATTTCTCTGAGATGAACTGAGTGATCATCTTCCGTCTTTCGGTACATCAGAATATCATTAATGAAAACGATAACTGATTTGTCGAGCATCGGTTTGCAAACGCATTTCATGAGAACCATGAATGCAGCAGATGCATTTGTCAGACCGAACGACATTACAAGGACTCATAATGTTTGTATCTCATTCGGAATGTTGTCTTACAAATATTCTCTTCTTTCACTTTTAGTTGATGGTACCCTGAATGAAGGTCAATCTTGGAAAATAACTTGCTCCTTGAAGTTGATCAAATAGATAGTCTATTCTGGGCAGAGGATACTTATTCTTGATTCTAACCTTATTCAACACTCTGTAATTGATGCACATGCGTAAAGTTATTTCTTTCTTCTTTACTAATAGAACCAGTGCACCCTAGAGAGATGAACTAGGTTGAATAAAGCCTTTCTTCAATAATTCTTGCAATTGTTTGGACATCTCCTGCATTTCTGCATGTGCAAGTCTATATGGAGCTCAAGCAATTGGAGTCGCACCCGGAATCAAGTCAACGCCAAATTCAACTTGGCGATAAGGCGGTATTCCAGAGATATTATCAGGAAATACGTCTGGGAACTCACAGACGATAGGGACATCAGACACATATATCTTATTGGATCCAGAAAGAGAGTCATAAATAACGTAACATAGATAAGATAAAAATAATGACCTTTGGACAAATGCTTATGAGATTTTTCTACTAAAACGAAGTAATGCACACCTTCATGTTTGTCATCACTGATCTGTAGGTTATGCCCGTCAGGTGATTTGATTCTAATCATGTGTCAGTTGCAGACGATAGTAGGCTTGTTGTTCACCAACTAGTCTATGCCAGATCACGTTGAATTCTTTTAGAAGGATTGGAATCAAATAGAAATTGAAGAATATGACATTCACGAGGAGAGTACAATTCCGGTAGACTGCAATATATTGTTGGTTGTCTTAGTGTCAAGTATCGCGAAAAGCTTCAAAGAGAATTCAGAGAGTCGACGTGCAAATTAAGCTGAAATAAAAGATCTATTAGCACAAGATTCAAATAGCACAGGAGTTGGGATCGAGTTTAATAAGAACATATCCATAACCACATCAGGATATTCTTTCACCTCTTCAGCTGTAATATGATATGCTCTAGTTCGAGTCTGTGGCATTGCAGTTGTGCTCTTTATAGTTGATCCACCATATGTAGGCTAACTCTGTGACTTGGACCGCATTTGACACTAGTGGGAAAAGTGGTCCTGATTCCCACACTTGGAACACCCACGTCCCTTTTTTGGACACTCTTCACGGTTATGTTTGATCTGTTTGCAAATATAGCAAGTCACATCATTTGGGTTACACAGACCGATATGTGATTGTTTACACCTCTTACACAACCAGGGTTCAGAGTGGAATGAGAATGTCTTAGCCTTCTGCGGAGAACTGAATTGTTGTGATTGTTAAGACTAGAAATTTCTCGGGCCAAAGAATCGACTGAATCTTGACTTCTTCGATGGTGAGGGACACGTCGGGTTAATCTGAGTCATACCAGTTTGACCACCCAATTCTAAGTAGTCCCTTTCAATCATTCGTGTCGCTTCCATCATCTCTAGGTACATTTTTTATTTCAAGCCACTCATCTGTTGTCGGTATCTTGGACTCAACCTCTCCTGAATATGTTCATTTTCCTTTCCTCTATAGCAACTTGGTATGACGAGAATCTGTAGAGCTGATAGAATTTGTGCTCATATTGGTCTACTATCTTATTGCTCTGAGTCAGTTGCATCATCATCAGCTCTAGTTGGTCAAGCTGGTTAGTCGGGCAATACTTCACACGGAACATCTCCAAAAACTGTTCTCATTCTAAGGTCTTGATGACCGCCTCTCCGTAGATACTGTGTTGCGTCTTCCGCCATGCATGAGCAGCACCAACAAACAGAGTAGTCGTGTACTTCAGCCATTTGTTATCCAAACATTCTGCAATACTGAAGACTTTTTCAGTATAAATAACCCATTCCAATGCCTGGATTGGTTCAACAGTTCCTTCAAAGTTGATAGCACTGCTGGACTTAAAATCATTAAACTTACAGCCTTTAGGCTGTTCAGTTTGAATATTGGTATTAAAGTTCTCAAAGTTAAATTCTTGGTCATCTTGGGTTTGTTGTTTGCCTTTTCGTTTACTTCTTCTATAAAAAGGCACTAGTCTAGTCTATTACATCGTTTTCATTACAATACATCATAAACTACCCAACCCCAAAATCCGTCTTGCAATCAATACCAAAGTGAAGTCTGAGTAGTGGTTGGGTGTCTCTTCAAGCTTCAAGTGTTGATCCCTTAGGTGCTTGGTTAAGTGGTCCCTTTCCTTTGCTTTTACCTCTAAAGAGATAAGCAACAATTGGTAAGCTTCGCTTAGTTAGTTTATAAATATTACATTTAACATGCGCTAGACATATGGGGATTTTATTATATGGACCCACATGTGATATCAATACAACAACCGCCACTACAAGTTCTATGAGACATAATATGATGGAAAACCCAGACTCACACGCATGGGGATTAGCCATAAACTAGTGTGGTTTAGGTGGGTGGCATCGGAGTAGCTACCATCACAAGTTTATTTGAATAAGTAGGGTATAGTTAAGATCAGGTCATAGTATGAATTCAAGTTAAATATGGCAAGTCTTGATAGCAAGATGATCAATAATCACAAGATGAATCAATAGAAATATAAGCAGTTAAGAATATTTGATAAACAACTCGCTATCATAATTCACAGGGCAACAGTTTACCATGATGTGTACAACTTCACATTCTAGCTTTAAAATAGAATTCCAGAGAGGTAAGATAAATCAATATGTCTCCGCACTAATTCAACATGTATAACATGTAAATCTATAATTCACTGTTTGTTATCTAATCTCAGATTTTGTCTTTTTGATCTTTCTCTTATTATTTTGTCTTTTTAATGTCTTTGTAGACTTTGGCCTACTTTATATCTTGGGAGAATTTCATATATACCACTCCAAAAATTCATAATATCATATATATACCCAACTTAAAACTTTAATATCATATATATCCCTCCTAAACATCATAATATCATATATACCCAATTTTAATAATTAATATCACATATATCTCTCTTAAACATCATTAATATCATATATATCCAAATTCATTAATTTAATTATTTTTAGAATATTAAAACTCATATTTATTATTGATTATTAATTAATGACCAGTATACCCTTACTTATTTCTTCTTTCAACTAAACCTTCAAAATACAATATATAACCAACTTAATTTAAATTATCATATCCCTTTAAATAATTTTATATAATTTCTTTTTGTAAACTTTACTATGTAAATTCCTTATTAACATTAACAATAAAAAATTGTATTATGTTTTTGCTCGTTTGTATTCAAATCGTATCCTCTTATTATATTTTCTTATTTGTTTTTTTCCTGCAGTTTTAATATACAATTAACTGATTATATATTATGTTCTTTCTTTTCTTTTTCTTTTCAAATCTATAATTGTATTGCATTTTTTTAATTTAGTATATATCTTGTGTTCTCTATATACATTAGTTTCTATTTTTTTCAAGCTTGCTTTCGTTTTAAGATTATTGTTTTTTCTAGTTTGCTTTTTTTATTTTTTATATTTAATCTTGTATTTGAATTATAGCTTGTTATCCAATTTTATTAGTTGTGTATATTTTGTGTTAACAATAATATTATATATATATATATATATATATATATATATATATATATATATATATATATATATATATATATATATATATATTAATATATATATATATTGTCATACATATTTTCTAACACCCTTTTTACACTTAGAAAAGCCACGTCAAAATATGATCATAAGTGGCAATATCGCAAACATCTCACAATACACAAGTCAGGGGTTAACGGAAATCACGATTAAATAAAACTTGAATACGGTATCTTCTACGCATCATGTCACATGTCTGATACAGATAGTCACTGAACGAATAACATATATCATCTAACTGATAACTAGCATACATGCTGATCACATACAAAACACAGATAACAATCCTTAAAATCTACTATCAGACTACAGCAAACACACGCACAAACTCTGATATGTCCCAGCTCCTACTTTGGCGGCTGCTGCGGCTGTGACCCCACTGTTTGACTGTCCGAGACACGTTAGACTCGAAAACATAAGCTGGGAAGCTGGTGAGTACGTGAGGGTTAGACTCTGAAGATATAACACATAGCATGCACAAACACATAGAGCTCAACACATTAACACAAATACTTATAACTCGATGCACGTCTCAACTCAAGGGGCCGCCATTCCCCAATTAACAGGATGCACACACCAGCAGTTAGCTACACAATAGGCACAGGATCGACCTGACAATAAACACTGTTGTATATATTAAGTCTCATACTTCATGACTGTTTAGGGACAGTCAGCCTACGCGATCACACATCGCGGACACCTGTATTCATACACATATAGCACATATAGGGAAAAATCATACCTATGTGACCACATCTCTGTCTCATACACATATCAAAATATACACAACACACCTTATAAAACAAGCGCGCTTTGAAAATAAGTCGAGTACTCGCCGATATACCAAATCAGCTGCAACTCGGAATTCTATCGCGGCTAAGAACGCTGTCGACTCGACCTTGTACACATAACGGATCCCGGACTTTTAATACAAATCCAGATAATATACACCACTGACCCAAACACAAATATGCAACTGAATCGAACTCAATAAGCAACCCTTAAACAAACCCCGAAGTCTAAACCAATTCTAGCCCAAACCATCGGGTCGCGGCCCGCGCACGAAGGGAATCACGGTCGCGCTATAGGTCGCGGTTGCGTTATGGCCATCACGGTCGCGCTCAAAACACGACCACGTTCATCATCACTGTTCAACCAAGACCGCCCGCGTTACCCTCATCGCGGCCGCGCTCAGGGGGTCACGACCACGACCACGGACGGGAAGCTTTGCTCTGTTCTTCGGACATGGTTGAAACGGAGGTGTAATCACCTCCCTAACTCGATTTTCAAAACCATAAACCCATAAAACACATATATAACTATAACCTACAGGCTGAGAAGCCTTTTCCACGATTTCAGCTACATATGTACAAGAATTCAGCAACTAAGTTCCATAGTTTCTTACCTTTAACTCCTCAACAACAAAAGGAAGAAGATGAGGGCTAATCTCCAGCAATCAATCACGAATTTGGGAGGCTTCTTGCTTGATCTGAATCACACACACACTCCATATCTTTGAAATTTGCAAAGGAAAGCAACAAGGGTTTCAAAGCACACCCTTTTTATATGCTTTCCAAAAATAGAAAGTCCCGGACCCGATAAATACTAACCTGATACCACATTTTCACTATTAATATAAATTAACCCGTTTAAAGAAGTGATCTCATAAATGATAACAATCCGCTAAAATAATAATCTGGCGACACGTAGAACTCAATCCTGTCACGTACAATCTACTAATTGGGATTTTATTGGGCCAACACAATAAGATTAATTCAAACAGCCAATAAATTAAATCCACGTACCAGACTCAAATCCGGGATGTCACAAATCCTCCCCTCTTAAGAAGATTCCGTCCTGAAATCTAGCTCAAACTCTGAAACAGCTACGGATACCGGCTTCTCATCTCTGCCTCGGGCTCCCAGGTACTAGTACCCTTATGATGTCTCCGTTGAACGAGTACTAATGCGATCTCTTTATTCCTCAGCTTCTTCACCTTACGGTCAGTAATGGCCTCAGGCTGCTCCACATATCGCAACTAATCATCCACAATGATCTCAAACAACGGTACATACTGATCGTCTTTGGCCAGACATTTCCTCAGATGACTCACATGAAACGTGTCATGCACGTCGGCCAACTCTGGAGGCAGTCTCAGCATATACACCTGATCTCGGACTCTGGCAACAATCTCAAACGGACCAATGTATTGTCGACTCAGCTTGCCTCTATGTCTGAATCGGATAACCCCCCTTCTACGGCGATACTTTCAACATCACACGGTCCCCAACTTTGAACTCGAGCTCAGTCAGACGACGATCGACATAACTCTTTAGCCGGCTCTGCGCAACTCTCATATGCTCGCGAATCAGTGCCACCTTATCGTTCGTCTCTTGCAACAACTCAGGCCCGCTGATAGGTCGCTCACCGACCTCACCCCAACACATAGGGGTTAGGCACTTACGCCCGTATAGTGCGTCAAACGGAGCCATCTTTATGGTGGCGTGGTAGCTGTTGTTATACGCAAACTCGACTAACGGCAAATGCACGTCCCAACTGCCACTGAAATCAATCGCACACACTCGTGGCATATCCTCGAGAGTCTAATTCGTCTGCTCTGTCTGCCCGTCTGTCTGAGGTCTGTACGCTGTACTAAACTGAACTTTTGTCACCAACTCTCGATGGAAGCTCTGCCAGAATCTCGATGTGAATCGCGTATCTCGATCAGACATTATCGACTTCGGAATGCCATGCCTCGAAACGACCTCATTAATATACAACCGAGCTAGCTTATCCATCGTAATGGTGCCGCGGACTGCCAAGAAATGAGCACTCTTCGTCAGTCGATCCACAATCACCCAGATCATATCGTTTCCTCTGACCGTGAGTGGAAGTCTAACGATAAAGTCCATCGTGATATGATACCACTTCCACTCAGGGATCTCTAGGGGCTGAAGATGACCATGCGGCTTTTGATACTCGGCCTTGACACGTAGACAAGTCATACACTCCTCGATGTAACGGCCCACATCTCTATTCATCCCATGCCACCAGTAAAACTCGCGTAGATCTCTATACATCTTGGTGCTCCCGGGATGGATAGACAGTCTCGATCGGTGCGACTCGTCCAATATCAACTGCCAAAGATTCCAGACTCTCGGAACCCAAACTCAGTCATGAAATCCAAACAGCCCTCTGCTATCTCTGCTCAGAGCCTCAATCTGCCCAGTAAGCCTGAGACATCCTCCTTTTTAGTAATATATGATAACTCCAGGATCAACAAGCAACCCAATAATTAGGATATGATTAAAGTTAAAAGCATAGAAAGTGTTTTAAGTACATCAACCACTAAAGCATGAAAGGAGTTATAAGACTACAGTGTCATAGGCTAACTATTACAACATCATTGATTGTTTTCAAAGCATCAAATCCCAGCCCCAAAGCTACATAATCTGCAGTTACCACGGAGCTTCTAAAGGTCACCGGGAATTAAGTGAAAACTTAAGAAGAAGGCTGAGCTACTTCTTTTCCTTTGCCTGAAAACATTGAAAGTCAACGGGTAAGCTATAGCTTAGTGAGATGACAAATTACATATTCAACATATATTTATTTACAAACTAATGTGAATACGGGCAGTGCAAGCCCCTTAGCAAGTGTCATCTTGAAGTGTAAGCATGGATTGACAGTTCAAATATGCTAATCGGGGATGTGCAGAACCTAGCCAGAAAGGGTCTAAGGGATGATCAGTCCCCGACAGTGGCCTGCTGTCAACTCCAGCCCAGGTCTCATCAGATTATGAAATGTCATCATGTCAGAACATGATCTCAGTGATGCACTTTCAAATGAACGATGGCTACATGTTTGTTACATGTCAAGTACGAGTGTGCATCAATACAATTAATTATATGATTGCCAAATGATGTATTTCTGAACAACAAGAACATGCCATTGAAATATGAGTGCAAAGACAATAAATGTTTGAATAATAGTCGATCACTCACAGTGGTTTCTTAGAATGGATGCGCTGGAATGATACCACAGGGTCTTACACAGTACAAGTAAGCTTTTACCGCAATATGCAAATCAATGTGGGTTAGTCAACACCACAATGACCTGTAAAGTCAGTGTAATAGTATATCAATGTTAGTATATGCTTAAAACTTAATTTTAGAAATTTAATTAAAATGAACCGAAATTCGGACCACATCCGAATTTCGGATAGACCCGAAATCCGGATGGCCCGAAGTCCTATCCTTAGAATTTAGAAATTTTATTCTGTAAATCCCATCCGAAATTCGGATGACACTTGATCCGAAATTCGGATGACCAGTTATCCGAAATTAGTGTCTATACTTGTGACTTTTCAAGTTTTTCCATCCGAAATCCATCCGAGTTCTATTGGATCCGAAATTCGGGTGATCCAAATTTTGTTCATCAAATCCAAATGGTGTTCATACTTAGACATTTTTCTAATATTTCTAGATTTTCATTGTGATCATGTATACATATCCAGTAACTGAAACTAGTGATACAAGCTTAGATATATTCTTTTTAACACTTTCATCATAAATCATAACATATTATGTACTAATTCAGTCACTTTTTGCCCAATTTTTTCATTGTCGCCGAACACACACACACACTAACACACACTTAATTCTCAAGATCATACTTTAAGTTGGAATCAAAAACTGAAATTTAGTATATAACTTCTCTAACACTCGATTTGAACATATCTTCATGAATTTATAACATGCAACAACATCCATGGCAAGAATCTTTGAATCGGTTATCACAAAAACCGAACTTTAAACTCATAAAAATCGTTATTTTGAGTAAACATTAGCTCAAATTATTGTTTGCAGTAGCTTTAGCTCCTTATTTGCAACTTGAATCCAACTTTTAACACTCTAATTTGATGCTTTTGGGTGTTTTTGATGAAAACTCGTGGGTTTAGAGAGAGAATGAGAGAGAGACGGTGGATGAGAGTTGAGAGAGAGAAAGTGAAATGGCAAAAGTGAGAGTTTATTCACTTTATTCACTTTATTTTTACTACTTTGTCATATTAGCATATTACACCCTTAAACTTCGTATTTTCTTATTTTAATCTTTTTAAACATTCATGTCGGTTTCTCATTGTTATGCTCGCTTAAAAGACGACGATGATGGTTTCTCATCATCATCATCACTATTTTTAATATCGCTTTATGATCGATGTATATCCCACCGATGACGGTTCCTTATTGTTATGCTTGCTCAGAAAACAACAATGATGATTTCTTATGATCATTATCATATATATATATATATATATATATATATATATATATATATATATATATATATATATACACACACACATATATATATATATATATATATATATATATATATATATATATATATATATATATATATATATATATATATATATATATATATATATATATATATATATATATATATGAAATGAAAATTTTCAAACCACAACAATCCATCAAAATACTTTTAATGTCTTAAATACTCATTTTTACAAAATTTGAAATTCGGGATGTTACAAAGCCGCTCTCTCTTCACATTCTTTGGTCGCAGACCCTCTAACTGTGCCAGTCTCAAGCTCTCTATCAAGGTCGATGTAACCTCAAGCCTCGCTGCTCGGGAAGTCACAGTCTGGCCGCACGCCCTGCGGCTCAGCGCATCTGCCACCACATTCGCTCTGCCCGGGTGGTATTGGTTCTCGCAGTCATAATCTTTCTACAACTCTAAGCTGCGCCGCTGACTCATATTCAGCTCCTTCTGACTAAACAGATCCTCAATACTCTTATGATCTGTGTACACAACAAATCGAGATCCATACATTAATGACGCCAGATCTTCAATGCAAACACAATTGCATCTAACTCAAGATCGTGCACGGTATGGTTCTCCTCGTAGGTCTTCAGCTGACGCGACGCATACGCAATCACCTTACCCCGTTGCATTAGTTTACAACCCAACCCAGTACCAGACGCGTCACAATACACAACGAAGTCCTCTGTACCCTCTAGCAAAGCTTATACTGGAGCCTGACATAACCGGGACTTCAGCTCTCTAAACGCATAGTCCTGCTCATCGGACCACACGAAGGGGATGAATTGCCGGGTCAATCTCGTCAACGGCATGACAATCCTCAAAAAGTTTTGGATGAATCGTCTGTAGTATCCGGCTAAACCCAAAAAGCTGCGGATCTCAGGCACTGTCTTAGGTGGGTCCCAACTCATCACAGCCTCTATCTTAGCAGGATCCACTTTAATCCCCTCAGCACTCACAACATGCCCCAGAAACTGAACTTCACGCAACCAGAACTCACATTTGGAGAACTTCGCATACAGTCTCTCCTTTCGCAGCACGGTTAAAACCTCTCGCTAGTGCTGCTCGTGGTCCTCGACACTCCTCGAATAGATTAGGAAGTCGTCGATGAACATGATCACGAACCGATCCAACATAGATCTACACACCCTGTTCATCAAATCCATGAAAGCCGAGGGTGCGTTAGCCAATCCAAAGGGCATAACGAGGAACTCATAATGGTTTTATCGTGTCCGAAACGCAGTCTTCGGAACATCCTCGTCTCTAACTCTCAACTGATGATAACACGATCTCAAATCTATCTTCGAGAAGTAACTAGAACCCTACAGTTGATCAAACAGATCGTCGATTCGTGGAAGCGGATATCTATTCTTCACCGTCACTTTATTCAACTCTCTGTAGTCAATACACATCCGCATGGTACCGTCCTTATTCTTCACAATAAAACAGGTGCTCCCCACAGGGACGAACTCGGACGGATAAATCCACGATCCAGTAGCTCCTGAAGCAGTGACATCATCTCTCGCATCTCAGTAGGTGCTAGCCTATAAGGTGTCTTAGCTATAGGCACCGCTCCAGGGATAAGGTCAATGTGGAACTCGACCTGAAGATCTGGCAGTAACCCATACAACTCCTCTTGGAATACCTCAGGGAAATCTCTAATCACCGATATATCATCTATGGTCTTCTTCTCCTTATGGGCATCAACAACGTAAGCCAAGAAGGTCTCACACCCCTTAGCCACATATCTCTATGCTCTGGTCATAGAAACTATACCAATCTCCCCTCTGCGCCGCTTACCATAGATAGTAACAATCTCACTGTCTGAAATGGCTATACAGATCATCTTCTTCGCACACAGAATATCGGCCTGCCTGGCTGTCATCCAATCCATACCCACTATCACATCAAAACTGCTAATCTCAATCGGTAGCAGATCAATCAGAAACTGTTATCTCTAATACACAGTCTCTGAATATCCGGCTCACTAATGCCGTACTCTTATCAACCCTCTCAACCACTAACGGAACAGACAAAGCAGTAGAAGGAACAGAAAAGTACGCACAGAATACAACAGACACATACGAGTGGTCCGCTCGAGAATCAAACAAAATGCAAGTACTAAGCCCATTCACAATGTACGTACCAGAAACCACGTTTGTAGACTCTCGGGCCTCCTCTGCTGTAGCATGAAACACTCTGCCACAGCCTCTGGGAACTGTATCACGGCGGCTCGATGAGGCGGGCTTGGTTCTGGTCCCGCTGGTGCTCGCTCCCTGCACTGCCGGTGGTGCCTCTGGACAGTCCCTAGCAATATGATTCAGCGGCCCACAATGGAAGCACAAGGAATACCTCGAAGTACAGGTGACCGAAGTGTGACCATACTGCCCACAGCGATAACAACGCGGCTGCTCAGGCATACAAGATCCGGAATGGCGGCGACGGCATCTCTGACAGTCTCTCTCCCATATGAACTATCAGCCCGACTCCCTATGGCTGAGACCCCTGCCCCACACTACTCTGACTCTGGCTGGAAGCACTAAACCGTGACGTATGACCCTGACTCTGGTCCTGGCCGGACCTCCTCGACCTACGATCCCTACCCCTGTCTCTGTCTCTGCGAGACCCAGAACTCTGTCCCTGCGAGCGCTGCTGCTCGTGCTGGCTCTCTCTCGGTGCATTCGAGGCTCTCGCCAATAACTAGAGGGCTGATCAGATGTCCCAATCCTCAGTCTCTGTGCTGGAGGCTTACTCCTCTGCTTCTCTATCTCTCTTTCCCTTATCCGGGCCATCTCTAAGGCCCTCGCAAACGTGGGAGTATCATGCAGCCCGACAAACTCACGGATATCTAATCGAAGGCCATCAATAAATGCATCTGCCTTTCGACCCTCAGTATCAACATGCTGGGGAGCAAACTAGGAGTACTCGTTAAATCTATCCACATACTGTTGCACAGTTATGTCACCTTGCTGAAGGTGCAGAAAATGGCGCTCCATCTCCCGGCGCTCATCACGGGGAATGTACTGTAACTCAAATACCGCACGAAACTGATCCCAAGACATAGCATACGCCGCAGACGATGTCATCGACGACTCAATGGACTTCCACCACTGGGAAGCCCATCCTCTCAATATATAGGTCGCATAAGCGACCATATCTCGCGGATCGACATGGGCTACTCGGAAAGCAGCCTCAATCTCCCTCTCCCAAGCCATAGCCGCACCTGGCCCACCACCGCCCCTAAACTGAGGTGGGGCTCCTGTCATGAAGTCCTTAAAGGACCCACCTCGCTGTGCAGAAGATGATGCACCTGCCCCAGAATCGGTACCAGACACTAGCGTAGGACCCATACCTTGACCATGACCCTGACCCTGCTGCTGACAGTAAAAATCTGTCAAAATCTCCAAAAGATCGGACTTGCGGACAAACTCATCGCCCGCTGGTCTAGCTGCCCCAGGTCCTTCACCCTGATCTTTCATAACTACCTGCACAAATCACAATAGTTAAGATAACAGATAGACCACCCAGTGTCATACAATAAGCTAGCTTAATTGATTCCACTAGAATCAGTCTCGGGGAAGAATCCCACGGATCTGAACACGGTTTAAGATAAGCATCCACTAATGACACTCAACTTCAAACCACAAGCTCTGATACCATCAATGTAACACCATTTTTACACATAGAAATGCCACGTCAAAATATGATCATAAGTGGCAATATCGCAAACATCTCACAATACACAAGTCAGGGGTTAAAGGAAATCACGATTAATTAAAACTTGAATACAATATCTTCTACACATCATGTCACATGTCTGATATAGATAGTCACTGAACGAATAACATACATCATCTAACTGATAACTAGCATACATGCTGATCACATACAAAACACAGATAACAGTCCTCAAAATCTACTATCAGACTACAGCAAACACACGCAAAAACTCTGATCTGTCCCAGTACCTACTTTGGTGGCTGCTGCGGCCGTGACCCCACAGTTTGACTTTCTGAGACACGTTAGACTCGAAAACATAAGTTGGGAAGCTCGTGAGTACGCGAGGGTTAGACTCTGCAGATATAACACATAGCATGCACAAACACATAGAGCTCAACACATTAACACAAATACTCATAACTCGATGCACGTCTCAACTCAAGGGGACGCCGTTCCCCGGCTAACAGGATGCACACAGCAGCGGTTAGCTACACAATAGGCACATGATCGACCTGGAAATAAACACTGTTGCATATATTCAGTCTCATACTTCATGACTGGTTAGGGACAGTCAGCCTGCGCGATCACACATTGCAGAGACATGTAATTCATACACATATAGCACATATAGGGAGGCATATAAAATCATACATGTGGCACCACATCTCTGTCTCATACAAATATCACAATATACACAACACAACTCGTAAAACAAGCACGCTTTGAAAAGAACACGAGTACTCACTGATATACCAAATCAACTGCAACTCGGAATTCTATTGCGGCTCAGAACGCTGTCGGCTCGACCCTGTACACATAATGGATCCCGGACTGTTAATACAAATCCAGATAATATACACCACTGACCCAAACACAAATATGCTACTGAATCAAACTCAATAAGCAACCCTTAAACAAACCCCAAAGTCCAAACCAATTCTAGCCAATACCACCGGTCGCGGCCGCGCACGAAGGGAATTGCGGTCGCGCTCAAAACACGACCACGTTCATCATCGCTGTTCAACCAAGACTGCCCGTGTTACCCTCATCGCAGCCTCGCTCAGGGGTCGCGACCGCGACCACGGACGGGAAGCTCTGTTGGGAAAGGGGATCTATTTGATAAACAAAATGGCACAGGATCGAATAATCAAAACTTGATCTATATTAACATAATTTCGAATTCACACATTTACAAGTTTAATTATGGAACCTATTTATAAACTACTAAAAGGTGCGTTTGAAAGGACGCAACCTTTCATGGTACCTATTCGAATGGTTGTGTCTTTTCATCAAGAGACACACCCTTTCGGTTTATCTATTTGACTATTCTAGTCCCTATATTTCCATTAATTACAATAATCATACATCAACTAATCTAAATTACATAATTAACTTAACAATCATGATTAATCTATCATTCTCCCCCTTAATCTTGATTGTTGCTTGATAAGTCTTCAACTCCAAGTAGTTGTCTCATTGTGACGAACTTGATTCTTGGTAGTGCTTTTGTAAGTATGTCAGCTCTTTGTTTTTCTCCGTTGATGTGCTCGACTATCAAATCCTCTCTTTCAACACATTCTCTGATGAAGTGGTACTTCGTATCAATGTGCTTGCTTCTTCCATGAAATACTGGGTTCTTCATTAAGGCTATTGCTGACTTGTTATCAACATAAATCTTGATCTTCTGTTCTTCAGTATTTGTAATCTTGCTCAGTAATCTTTTTAACCATATTGCTTGAGTTGCTGCTGCTGTTGCTGCAATAAACTCTGATTCACATGATGATAATGCTACTGTTCCTTGTTTCTGTGTACTCCAGCTAATTGGTGAGTTTCCAAAGTAGAAAACTATTCCTGTTGTTCCTTTTCCTTCTTGCGTATTAATACCATAACTGCTGTCACTATAACCTTCTATGTTGTTTCCTCCTTTGTATTCATAAGATATTCCGAAATCTTTAGTTCCTTTGATGTACCTTAAAATTTGCTTGATAGCTTTCATATGTTGTTCTTGAGGTTCTTGCATAAAACGACTAAGTAATCCAACTGAGTAACTTAAGTCGGGTCTAGTATGTAGTAAATATCGTAAACATCCAATTATGCTTCGATATTCTGTAGCATCTACATAAATTCCTTCTGTAAGGTTTGTCAATTTGAGTCCTGGTTCCATAGGTATTTTTGCATCATTGCAGTCTAACATTCCTGCATCTTTAAGTATCTTGTTTGCATAGGCTGTCTGCTTTATTGAAATCTTGCCATAACTTTGCATAACTTCAATTCCTAAATAATATGCTAATAAGCCGAGATCACTCATCTCAAACTTATCCTTCATCTGATCTTTGAATAAATCTATCTCTTGTCTTGGTGTTCCAGTGATTATCAGGTCATCTACATATACTCCTATCAATAGTGTTGATGACTTGGTTGTTCTTGTGTAAACAGCTTGTTCTAACGCACACTTGCTAAAATCTAACTCTTTCAGGGTCTTATCTAATTTTGTGTACCATGCTCGTGGTGCTTGTCTAAGACCATATAGAGCTTTAGCGAGTTTATAAACCTTGCCTTCATGTCTTGGCTGTATAAAACCTTCTGGTTGAGAGACATATACTTCCTCTTGTAAGTCTCCTTGTAAAAATGCTGATTTTACATCTAAATGGTGTACTTCCCATTTATTGTAAGCTGCCAGTGCTAATATCAGTCGTATTGTCTCAATTCTGGCTACAGGTGCAAAGACTTCTTCAAAATCTATGCCATGTTCCTGTATGTATCCTTTTGCTACTAATCTTGCCTTGTGTTTAACTATTTCTCCATTTGCATTTCTCTTTGTCTTAAATATCCACTTCAAGCCTATTGCTTTATGATTCCTAGGTAAAGTGGTTAATCTCCATGTATTGTTCTTGGTGATAGAATCAATCTCTGCCTTCATAGCTTCAATCCATTTATTATCCAGTGCTGCTTCCTTGTAGTTTCTAGGTTCATCTTCAACTAATAATAACTCTTCATATATATCACTTAAAGGTCTGTATCCTCTTATAGGTTCATGATCGATTCTTGAATCTGAAGGTCTATGTCTTCTTATAGGTGCACAAACTATTCTTGAATTTGAAGATGATGCTATATCTGGACTATGTATAGGTGTATTGGTTTGTTGAGGGGTGTGAGATTCATCATTTGTATCTGATGAATGTGATCTTGGTGTGTTTGTTGGTGAGGTTGTTTCGTCTTGAGTGTGAGGGGTATTTTCTGGTTGAATTTCTGGTTCTAAGACTTGTTGGGTTTCAACAATAAAATCACTCCACTCAGGTTTTTCTGAATCAACTTCCTTTATGTATTCCTCCCAATTCCATGTTTCATCTTCTTTAAACTTTACATCCCTATTTACACAAATCTTATTTGTTTCTGGATTAAATAAGCGATATGCTTTTGATCCAGGTTCTGTTCCAAGGTATATCATTTGTTTGCTTCTATCATCTAGCTTAGTTAAGTGTTGAGAAGGTACTTTTGCATATGCTATGCAACCAAAAATCCTAAGGTGTGTTAGGTCAGGTTTCCTTCCCTTTAAGGCTTCATATGGAGTAATATCTTCTAAAGACTTAGTAGGTGTACAATTTAGGATATATATGGCATGTTTAACTGCTTCTGCCCAAAAATTCTGAGGCATGTTTGTTGATATCATCATACATCTAGTTGTTGAAAGTATAGTTCTATTTCTACGTTCAACAACTCCATTCTGTTGTGGTGTGTATGGTGCAGTTAATTGTCTTAATATGCCATTATCTTTACAATACTTTAAGAAATCACCTGAAGTGAATTCTCCTCCTCTATCTGTTCTAAAAATCTTTATCTTAGTTCTGTACTCATTCTCTACCCTTGATTTAAATTCCTTGAAGAATTCAAGTGCTTCATCTTTTGAACTTAGAAAATATTCTCACATATATCTTGAGTAGTCATCTACTAGTAAAAATATATATCTTTTTCCTGATGGTGTAGGTGGTGATATAGGACCACATAAGTCTCCGTAGACTAACTCTAAGGTTTGTTGTGGAAATGAAGTTCTAATATGTTTTC
>JAANYP010005327.1:95000-139032 GCA_020465985.1 Centrapalus pauciflorus | reverse complement strand
GTCATTTTTTTTATTTATACAATTTAACAACCAACGATTTCGACCAAACATCTCTTATATTTATGTTCGAATGAATTTTTATAAATTTTCATTATAAAATAAGATTCATAAATAGATGATGAATTTGTTTTAACTATATTTAAATATTATCCATAATTATTATTTGTGTATCTATTTCATTTAATTGTAAATAATTTGTTTATGTATTTTGTTATAAGCCATTTCAGGTAATTACACCCCTCAATATTTTATAAATCAAGCAAATGATGTATCTCAAAAGTGACAACGTGTTCAGGTTTTTATATATTATAGCTTAATAATTAGTTTGATGTGTTCGTAATATAACAATAAAAAAATGCAATTGTTCATAATATATTCATGTCATAATAGTCTCAGATTAAATATGCTCATTATTGTGTCTGTGTGTGTGTGTGTGTTAAAAATACAACTATCCATTGTGTTTAAGCATTAGGATCCTCAAAATGAGGTAATTAATTCTATTTTTTTCCAACTTCTTGCGGTGATGAAGACATTAAAAACCGTTTGAGACATACAATTACAATCGTTTGTTGTTGTAATAAAAACAAATTAACTAATGTGTATAACATTATAATGTTACAAAATACTCTTCTTTATATATTGTATCATATGTTATCTATTGTACTACAGGTGTGTCACAATCATTAATCATGTTGCGACATGTTTATGGTCAGATGCACAATAGAAGTTGTTTTCAGGCAGAATCTTTATCATCTTCGAAGAAACTATCAGTGGGTTCACATAAGCTTATACGAAAACGTGAAACTAGAACAGATGTTCCTGTCATTGATTTAACAACAAATGAAGATGTATCTCATGTACTGTATAGTGACAATCAGGCCATATCTACATGTAAAAATTTCTAGTCTAACAAACTCAATAATTTTTGTTATGTACTTATATATCATATCTCATTTTAGTATATTTTGTGTAACATGTTACGTTGATCATGGAAATAAGACTCACGTGTGTGAAATGTGTAATGCAACTTTATGGCGTGCTGAAAGTCTTAGAAGCAAAAAAACCTGGACGACCCAATTGTTTTAGTGTTTGTTGTGGAGGTGGAAAGGTATTGCTACCAAAGTGGAAAGAAGCTCCAGATTTGTTGTTAAATCTTTATACAAAGCATGACGCTGAAAGCAAGAACTTTCAAAAGAACATCAGACGTTACAACATCATGTTTTCATTTACATCTATGGGTAGAAAAGTTGATTATTCAATCTCATGTTTTCATTTACATATATGGGTCGAAAAGTTGATTATTCAATCAATAAGGGTAATGCACGTAATGTGTTTAGACTTCATCGGCAAAACTACCATGATATTGGTAGCTTACAACCTCCCGATGGACAGAAGGCGAAGTTTTCACAACTTTACATATACGATAAAGATAATGAGATTCCAAACAGATCAGATGCAATCAGGTAACTACACATTTGTATTTAAAAAAATATTCATATGTTACAGTAGATCAATAATAATAAAAACATTTTATTTTACACTTTTAGGAAGGATAAATCCAGTTTGATAGATGATGTTATGGATCATGAAACAATTAAAGATCTAAAGGAACTTCTGGATGCCAAAAACCCATTTGTCATTTCTTATAGGATGTTTAGAGACTGTTATGTTGCAAATGACCACAATAACGTTTCATTAAAACTAATTGGAAGAAGAGTTCATGATGGAAGGAATTACAATCTTCCAACTGCATCCGAAGTTGCAGCATTGATTGTCGGTGATATTGGTCATACTTCTCATAAAAAAGATGTTATTCTAGAAAGAAAATCAGGCAGACTTCAACGTATAAGTGAACTCCATCCTGCATATCTTGCTCTGCAATACACTTTATTTCCTTTTGGAGATGATGGATATAGTGGATATTTTTATCCGTCCTGCATATCTTGCTCTGCAATACACTTACGTAATACGTGGGTTATAAAGAATATTCCATGAGATTTGGAATATTCTTAGTTTCAATGGGTACACAATAGATGATCTCTGTTTTTTTCTTTATTTGTATTTTTTTTGGTTAAGAACAAACCAACAACAAATTATAAGTCGAAGTTTTTAAATCTTTTGGAACACAGGTGAAGCTTTGTTTGGTCAAAAAAAAAAAAAAGTTTTCATTTGATATTTCACAATGCATAAGAATACATTGAAAACATCATAATGTTAGTGCCAACCCTTTTATGCTACCTTTTAATAATCCTTGCTAAATATGGAAATTTATTTTCCTGTGTTTCAACTGAGAAATTTAAATATATCTATTACAAGGAAATTTATTTTTTTGTGTTTCAAGAGAGAAGCTGGCACTGAGCAATATCCGTCTAGTGATGTCTGTTGCACAAAAATATAAACACATGGAAGCCGATATGTCTGACCTAATTCAGGTGGATGAACTCTTTTCTGATCTCCATTTAAGGACACAATGTTTAGTCTATATATGTAGTAGTGTCAACATAGTAACTGTTGGAATCTCTTATTCATGATTTAACATTGTTCTCATGTAGGGAGACTATTTGGACTATCAGAGGGATTGAGAAATACGATTCATCTAGGGGGCACAAGATTTCTGCATACGTCTATTGGTGGATACGACAGGTGAGGATTACACATACATTTCTTATATGATGAGTTCACTATATGATGATATGATAGAGGTCGATGTTCGCCTTTAATGAGTACTAAGATGATATGATAGTATGTGCTTGCATTATCTTTAAAATTTTCAATATTCATCATTTTAATTTTTCTTTAATATGAGAATTAATAGTCTGTGGTTGCATTATATTTGTTTGGGTTAGTTCAATTTTTCTTAATATTTAACTCATTTGTTAATGGACTGGGTTAGTTTTTTTTAATTTCTTCTTACCATGTAAAGGAAGATACAATTTTATTAGTGGTATTAAGTTTCACATGAATATTGGAATTTAAATTATGGATGTGTTTTAGGATTTATTTAAATTAGGCTTTAAACTGCAATAAAAAGTTACATGAAACTGAGAATTTTAATTATGGATGTGTTTTAGGATCCCTTTTCATGCATTGTGTTTCTGATATGGTCTATTATTTGCTATTAATATTGCTTTTTTATTTACTTTTTATATGTTTCTATGTTGTCATTATAAACTCTATGGTGTTATTTCTGGCTAACACTTGTGTGTCTTATTTATTTAGGTTTGATATACCAAATTCTATATTTTCAAAATGATTTCAAATGTTTTTATTAAAGAGATTTCAGAATGATTTATTTTTGTAATGATTTATTTTTGAAATTGAAGTAAGACTAATTTATTTTCGAAATGATTTCAGAATTTATTTTCGGAATGTTTTCAAAATTATTTATATTCGAAATGATTATAAAATGAGCTATTTTCTTGATGATCTTACAATGATTTATTTATGCAATGATTTCAGAATAATATAATGCAAACTTATCTCTTCCAATATCATACCAAATTATATATTTTCAAAATGATTTCAAATATATTTATTAAAGAGATTTCAGATTGCTTTAATTTGGAATGATTTATTTGCGGAATTGATTTTAATAGTGATTTATTTTTGAAATTGAAGTCAGAATAATTTAATTTCGAACTGATTTTAGAATTTATATTCGGAATGTTTTCAAAATTATTTATTTTTGAAATGATTATAAAAATGAGCTATTTTCGGAATGATCTTACAATTATTTATTTATGGAATGATTTCAGAATAATATCATGCAAAATTATCTCTTCCAAAATTAAAAGGTTTCATAATGATTTATTTTCGGAATGATTTCAATAATTGAAAATACATTTCTAAACAACTCAATCTATTATCACTATAAATAATGTCACAATAACAATGTCATTTTTCATAATTTCATTCATCTCAAACACTTTCACACAGATTATTAATCATGTCCTCAAAGTTGAAGGTGCAATCAAATACCAACCCATCTAATACATGGAAAACTGAAACAATACTTATGGACGAACAGGGTTGTGTTGACTTGACTGTATTTTCAATAGTTGTTTTGGTTTCTTTCTATTTTCACCAGCTTTTGAGATGACTTAATGCATCTCTAACTTGCTTTTAGGACACGGGACAAACAACTGAGTTACTCCAAGTTTGAATATAATACTCCATGTTTTTATGAAATGATATGAAAGGGTTATCGTATGATATTTGTTGATTTTATTTGATTGTGCTGAAGACAAGGCTGTTGGATATATTTCTTACGAGATCAAATTAGATTTTAGTTTTCTTTAATTAAAGTATATGTCATGACATGCACAAATAGATATGCTTTTCATGTCTGCCTTCTTTGAACAATTTGTACTTGATCATTAATATGCTTTGTTCAAACTTTTAATAACAAATGATATATCAAATGTATCTCTCTTTCTTTGACATCAATATGTACTTGATCATCAATGTATCTTTGGATATAGAGTTTTTCAATCGTGCAAAGTTCTTTTTCAGAGTTCTTTGACATCAATTTGTGAATGATTAAAAGTTTAGGGGACGAATATGAGTTATGATTATTGTGGAATATTTAAACTTCATACTCTTTTTATTATTATTATAATGCAACTAAAATCACCATTGAGTAGAATGAAAACACGCCTTAACCAAATTGTGAGTAATCTGCTTCTGATTTTGTAACTTATTGAATTACACAATTAAAAGTCACTAGAATCTTTGTTTGACTATAATAGCCATTAAATTCTTAAAAGAACAGAAGACTGTTCTTCAGTGTCAATGTATATATTTTTCCTTTCTCCATTGAAACTTATCCTATGTGAGAAAAATGCATGCCTGGTTATATTTTAGAAGAAGTTGTGCCTATTTTTATACATATAGTTTATATTATAAGCTCCTAATTAGAGACCACACATGTTTGTATTATAAGATATCATAG
Organism: Centrapalus pauciflorus; assembly: GCA_020465985.1. Taxonomy (NCBI): domain Eukaryota; kingdom Viridiplantae; phylum Streptophyta; class Magnoliopsida; order Asterales; family Asteraceae; genus Centrapalus; species Centrapalus pauciflorus. The sequence continues at coordinate 134,081 of JAANYP010005327.1, read as the reverse complement.
ATTCTGAAGTAAAAAATATTCTATCCCCTGTCTTAGTTTATATTATAAGCTCCTAATCAGAGAGAGACTGTATATAATTTTCTCTTCTCCGTTGACACTTATCATATGTGAGAAAAATGCATGCTTGATTATTTTTTAGAAGTAGTTGTGCCTGTTTTTATACATATTGTTTATATTATAAGCTCCTAATTAGAGACCACACATGTTTATATTATAAGATATCATAAATTCTGAAGTATTCCCTTCTCCAATGAAACTTATCCTATGTGAGAAAAATGCATGTCTTGTTATTTTTTAGAAGTAGTTGTGTCTGTTTTTGTACATACAATTTATATTATAAGCTCCTATTTAGAGACCACACATGTTTATATTATAAGATTTCATATATTCTGAAGTAAAAATATTATAACCCCTGTCTTAGTTTATATTATAAGCTCGTAATTAGAGACCACGCATGTGTTTATATTATGGGTTATCTTGGACTATAATACTCCATATTTTTTACTGCATCAAGATCACTGAATTCTTAAAATTTTGTTGATTTTTTAGATACTAACTCATTTGTTCAATTAATGAGTATATGAAATATGATGAATTACATTGAAAGCTGCTAAATATGTTATTTAGTGTTGATATTAAAATTAGAATCTTACGCCAAACTGTCACAAATGGCAAACTTTATACTAGGATATATTATGGTTTGCTTTATTATATTTTATATGCCCCAACATGGTATTTATAACCGCAAATGAATTGCAGGGGATTTATTTTAAGGACTAAGGCACATCATACGTATTTTTAGTATTTGTAATTCTAACTATTGTAGGTGTCTGTCTAAACATAAAGTTCCTAATTAATAACTTATCTGGGTGTTGTGATAAATATACTATGCCTAGAGATCGATGAGATTGTCAGTCATAATTTAATGAGCGTCCCATGACTGCAAGAGCATTGCAAGTTTGTCTACAAGTATTGATGTAGGAAAGACCCATACTTGGCAGCATAATTATATTATTTTTGTTTTTTATGTTTATTATTAGTGTTATAGATTATTATTATTAGTGTTCCAGTTAATAGGACATGGGCCTTTTCTTATCGATAACCTCTCAGCCTGTTTGCTTATATCGATTGAGATTCCATCAACAATCGTAAGCCACCAACGTCAATCATCAGCTTCATAATGACCTTTCATAATGACCTGGGAATGCAGTCACTATTACCTGTTTGTATTTCTTGGTATTATGGTTATAATTCTTGGTATTATGCCTCACACCGGGTCACAAAACCTTAGTCCAAATGTTTTGAAGTTGTTGAAACAACATTTCCATCTTGAATAAAAATGTGATGTTACAAATTATTAAATTTTCTAATTTTCTTGAGCCAAATCCTTATATTATAGTTTTTGCTGTACAATATCGAGATTAATATAAAATGTAGATGAATATAGACTAGATCTTTAGTTCTTAACAAATATGGAGATAAGAACACAAACAAATATGTAAAGGTTTGGTAATTTATCTAACACTTGACTCCTCATGGTAGAGCATCAATATCGATCGACTCAACCTGTTTCAAATATAGTTTGGTATATTTAAAGTTGATCTTCATTGTGAGCATAAGTTGGATCCTCATTCTGAATAAGGCATATGTGCCATAATTGACAATTTGACATCTCTTCTTCTTCCACCTGAAATTGACCACTTGATATATTTGAACCCAATAGTGACCGCTCACTTTTAATTTTATTAGAACGACACATTCCAAAAGGTTCCCAAGAACAATATCTTGCAGTTTTGGGATTGTTTTCACCTTCTGTTTGATATACAATTTAATGACTTAATAAAAATTTTTTCCATGTTTCTTTGTTTTCTGATTACGACTTGACTTACATTTAATAGTATATATGCAAATAAGGTTTTCAGATACTAAATTAATTTATTTGTGTATTTATTGAATTGTGGTCATGCATTTTGCTGGTTTATTGTGAAGTTTTTCTTACATTTCTTTATGCCACATTCAAGTTGGTTTGGCAGTTTTATATTTTATTTGTTTTTACTATGTTAATTCTTCGCTGTATGTTTTTAGGGTGCGTTTGGTACAGAGAAAAAAAATGAGGAGAAATGGAAATGGAAATGGGGGAGAAATGGAATTGGGTGGAGAATTGAAATTGTGTATCTTGTTTGGTTTGGTATCAACAGAGAAATAAAGAGGAGAAATGGTGGCTCAGGTGGAGTAGAGACACAAGACAGTCAATTCTCAGCATTTCTCAACCAAATGGAGAGAATTACATTTTTCTATATTTAGCCTTCAAACAATTCCCAGAGAATTCAATTCTCCGCCAAAAAATTGAGAGCATTTCTCCCAAACAAGAGAAATCACAATTATTGCCCCTCAAATCTCTCTACCAAACAACCCCAACATACAACGAAGAATTAACATAGTAAAAACAAATAAAATATAAAACTGCCAAACCAGCTTGAATGTGGCATAAACAAATGTAAGAAAAACTTCACAATAAACCAGCAAAATGTATGACCACAATTCAATAAATACACAAATAAATTAATTTAGTATCTGAAAACCTTATTTGCATATATAAAGTATTCAACCTTAAATGGTCAATCATATACAAACCTAATGTCACATTTTGTGGTCTGCTTCTATCCAAGATTGACTCGTTGCCTACAAGTGAAATATTGTACAAGAATCCACTAAATTCGGTACACTTAGATACCTTTGTGTCATACTAGAAACCTATCTTGTATTCATGATCAACTTATTTGAATGGACCATCATTGTAGTTAATGCGAAATCGAGACTAAAGAATTACACTTTAATCTACCAGTATCCTACAAAACCTTGGAAGCCATTGTTTGACTACCGTACCTTGTATTTTTTATTGATGTTGGAAAATAAACAAAAGACATTAAGGGTGCGTTTGGTACACAGAATGGAATTGCAGAGAAATGACAACAGAGAATGGAATTGCTGAGAAATGGAATTGGTCTGGAGAAAGAGAAATGATTCATCTGTTTGGTAGAACAGAGATTTCAGCAGAGACATGTAACAAATAATCATGTCTCTTGTTTGGCACAACAGAGAATTCAGCAGAGAGTTTATAATTAAACATTTTATTATTTGCAATCATAATTATTTACCCAAAAAATATTAAATAAAGTACTACAATTTAATTCAAACCCAATAAATTATTTTTTAATGATTAAACATTTTATTGATAAAGCAAAAAAATTATCAACATAATTTACCCAAACAATATTAACTAAAGTACTACAATTTCATTCAAACCAAAACAAACTCATTCAATTTGTTAAACAAATAACATAAATAGTAAACTAGTATCTAGCTCGTGGAACCATAATTCTAGAACGAAAATAAAAAATCCAGGTGGAATCGAACCACCATCCTCCCATACGGGCGCTCTTACCAATCGAGCTAATGGATCTATATGTGAATATTCAATAAGTATGTGTTCCCCCAATTCTCTATACTCAATTCCAACAACCCAATGCATAGACATGACACTTTAACAAGTATATATAAACAAAGTACATGTAACAAGTTTATATCTATTATATTCTCATGAGTATTAACCAAGGATATATAAACAAAGTATATGTTGAAAATTAAAGAGGAATTCGATTACAGAAGTTTCTTTCAAATCGTACTTTGCTCAACCTGTTTACAACATTCAACTTTCCTTAATCTGGAGGTCAAAAATAGTAGTCATGCAAAAAAGCAATTATATCAAAACATTAATCACATACCCACTTATGCATATGGGTCAACAACCATTTGTGCAATTAAATACTAGCAAGGCACCTAACTGCCCATTTATGCTTAATGCATTTTAGAACACAGATGCACCATAATCTATTAATAATCTAAATTTGTGGAACCAAAGTGATAATGTCCCAGGCAGGATCAACCCTGGGTTTATCACACAATGGGAAAACAATAAAGCTAATCATTCTTTCCACCCACAAACAACTCTCAGTTTGCTCCCATGACACATGATGTACCCTACATATACACTCAGTTTGCTCCCATGACCTACACTCAAGTAGAATAGATTATGAAGCATCCCTTACTGCCAAGAGTTTCAACAGATTTTTGACTGTGGTGTTGTGATGCCATTGATACAATTGTTGCCCTTTTTTTCACATCTAGAATCTGCAGAAATATGAAACAGAAGATGAATGCAAATAGGTACTCTCAGAATCAATTGCAGTAACACCATTGAGATAATTGATACATTAAACATATAAATAAATTTTGGAAGAAAACAAGAACCATGGCACTCCCACTGCATAACAAGGTCAAGTAGAAATGCAGAAGCATGAAAATTGCTTTTAATTTTGTTTATGCCACTTTTCAAGTCAGTGTTTGATGTCAATTTTGAACTATCTAGCCCAAAAACGAACAGATCGAAGATGAGACATGAATCAACACAAATAATCAAGATTTGTTGATTGGTTTCGTTAATTCTTTGTACCAGCTTTACCTACTTTCCTTCTCAAGATCTGTTGATTATTTTCGTCAAAATTAACTTATTGGAACCTAAACTTAAACAAGCATCTCTTTCACACAGTGACTTGAAACTAACTTGATGATTATATCACTTTGCAACTACATATTAAAGTTAAACTTAATCTGAGATTTATCAAAGATTGAGGTTGATGTAATACGTTTGTCACAAAGAAAAAACAAATCTAAGAAAACAAATATCAGATTTAGCAAAAACAAATATGAGATTTTCGGATTTCACAGAAAGAAAGAGATGGATCTGAACGAAAAAGAGTCAGAGGAAGGAGATAATACCTTATGGAGGGAAACGAGATAGAGGGGTTCGAAGGTCGCCGGAAGTGTTTGAGGGTGTTCGAAGGTCGCCGCCGCAGTAGAAGGAGTTCTTAAGGTCGCCACTGCCAATCTAGAGGTGTTCGAAGGTCGCCACCGCCAATCTGGAGGTATTCGAAGTTCTTCGCCGCCGCCGATTGAAGGTGTTCCAAGGTCGCCGCTGCCGACTGAAGGTGTTCGATCTATAGAAAAAAATCGCCTAGGGTTTTCTTGTGTGAAGGTGTGAGACAGAATGAGAGAAACCAGATGGTTTGGGGGGCTGCCTGAACTCTCCGCTTTTTTTTTTTCAATTCCATGGAGAGTTGAAGTTTTCATTTCCCCACAATTCTTTGCACACGAGAGAGAAATGGAAATAGAGAATAGGAATTAGTTTATTTCCCATCTAGTGATTCTTAAGCATAAACAAACAAGGGAATTGTTTCCAATTCCATTTCTCAGCCCCCAACTCTCTGTACCAAACACCCCCTTAAAGTCTTTTTTGCATACATTTGACAATCATCGTCGTCAAGATAAACACCAACCTTACGCTTGTTTGAAATAGGGGTGGCGTTGTCTTGATTATCACCATGCTTTGACATAAAACTTTGAACGGTGATATTTTCTCCAATGCTTGAAACATCCGTATGACCAAAGTATATAGTTTAATAAAACATTACATTATTTTAGAATACAACAAATAAAGTTCAGCGAAGTTTTGAACAATACGTACCTTAACAGAACTATTTCCATGCGAATCAACTTCATAACCATGGAAGTCAAAACAATCCGATGAATTGCTCTGGATTACCATAATTGAAAAAACAATGGAAAAACATCAAAATTAGGTTTTTAAAGGATACATATCAAAAATTTTAATAACTATCCGTAGTCATGATTCTGAACTATGGATTCATTAAGGAAGATGGTGTTAGATAATCTACAATTAAATCACATTTAACATAAAGAACAATAAATTATAATATTAAAACAAGGAAAACAAACTTCACATGAAATTCAAATGTAATTAAATGTTAAAAAATAAGTACCTGGTTGACCATTGATTTTTTTGCAATAGAGATATGATCTCATCATCGTCTGTAAGTGTGGAGATCCCATATGTATGACACTTATTTGTAAAAATTGCACTCATTAACCTTTAACTTACGTGTGTACATAAATATACATTTATGATGAAATCCAAATATTATTATAAATTTATACAACATGAAAAACACAAACAAATATCAACTATACTTCAATATTATGTTGGAGGAGATCATCTACGGATTTGTTCGTAAGTCTTCTCCCATGCCTATCAAATAACATCAAGATAATACATCAACCTTCAAGGGTATTTTATACCTACATAATTATTTAAAGCCAAGAGTAAGTATATATGTTATACATGTTAATTAATAAATTCGATCATATTTTCAAGATGTATAAACCTCGCCTCAATGGGCTGACCAACTCATGTATTACATTCAAACACCTCAATTATTTCATCTTCACCAGACCCATCTACTTTATCCTAAACCGTAAATACCGATTTGACTTTAAGATTACATCTTGTACACGCATTGTAATACCACAGTACGTCTTCATTAACACTCCTAATTTCGTAATTGTTCCAAGCAGTGTGCATGAAATTACATGTGCAAAAAGTTACGAATTATTAAGTATATGCATAAGTATTAAAGATAAAAAAATTATTTTATTCTATAAATGACCTCATTGATGTTCATTATCTCTGAAACATTCATCAACTTATTCTCAGTGGTGAAATCATCCAAAAGTGTGTATGATTTACATGAGTCTATCGTAAGACTTGTAGAAACAGTGTCAACAAATGATGAGCCAAATAAACCGCATTTATTGGAATGCATAATATTCTGCATAATATTCTCTCCGTGTTATCCTCTAAATCACAAGATACTGTGATTATTATTTACCTTGTATATTGTCTCCTTTTTTGGAGTTTCCTTTTCTTATTTTTTTGCCTTGCAGGCTTGTCTTCTTTGTATCAATGCTGCATGAATATACTGATCAAACCTTTTATGGTATTAGAGCGGGTTCTATAACGCTTGATCCAAAACCAAAGAAAAAAGCTATCATGGCTGGCGATAACCCAAACAAAGAAAACTCCAAAACAGATGCCATGGGTCTCGATCACAGATCCCCCTTATACATTCATCCTTCCGATTAACCAAGACCAATGCATGTCAACGATGCATTTACCGACATCAACTATCTTGATTGGGTCCAGGAAATTGAGAATTTCTTGTTTGCTTAAAACAAGAAAGGATTCATCGATGGACCATCAATAAACCTAAAATAGATGATGCCAATCACATGGCATGGATGCGATGGATGCAATGATCAAGGGATGGCTCACCACAGCCATGGAAAAGGAGATCCGCGGAAGCGTGTAATATGCTAATTCTGCATCAGAAATCTGGAAAGATATTCAAGAAAGGTTTGGGAAGGAAAGTGCACCATGTGCATACGAATTAAAGCAGGCTGTCTCTAACACAAGGCAGGACGGGATGACCGTATCAGCCTATTACACGAAACTGTGTGGGCTATGGGATGAGATGCAATCCTTTCTCCCTACTCCCAAATGCAAATGTAACAGCTGCATTAGTGGCCTTGGAAAATATCTCAAAGAGCTTCGAGAAAAGGAATAACTCTATGAGTTCCTCATGCGTCTCGATCAAGAGTTCTCCATCATAAGAACCCCGATCCTCGCAACAAAACCCATTCTGTCCTAAGGAAATGCCTACCACCTTGTCGTTGAGGAAGACCAGCAAAGAACCATAGCCGGAGGAAAGAAATTGGTGAATGAAACGATGGTCATCGAAGCTACTATAAAACGTAATGCGCAGTCCACGAGAACCGGACAGAAAGATGAGAAGCTTTCGAGTCATTGTGATTATTGTGGAAGACACGGGCACACTCCCGATGGTTATTTCAAGCGTGTCGGTCATCCAGAATGGTGGCCCGAAAGAACAAACGGGAAAAGGGGAAGCCGAGGGCGGCGTGCGCTGAGACCAAATCAAGTCTGATCTCAAGCCTAACAAAAGAACAATATGAGGAGTTTCAAAAACACTTTGCTGGAGAAAACAAAACCACTCAAAATGAGTCTCCTCGCTCTACAAAACATGGCAGGTAAACACAAACACAATGATCAATGGATATTCCATTCCTGTGTACAGAACACATTTCTTACATGTCCGACGTCCTTGAAGGATTAATCGACTCCATAAATGAGGCACCCATAACCATTCCTAACGAAGAAATCATACCAGTTGAAGCAAAGGGCAATCACACCTTGCCAAATGGATGGAAGTGCAAGGAGTCTTGCATGTTCCAAAATTTACATTCAACCTTTTTGTCTGTTAGTAAGCTTTCAAAGGATCTAAACTGTGTTGTAACGTTCTTTCCCGAATTCTTTGTTATGCAGGACTTGCGTTCAAGGAAATTGATTGGAGTGGGTAGGTGCAAAGATGGTCTATATCAAATGGGGATGCATGGAAATAAAAGAAAAGCAATGGTGGTTACTAGTAATATGTGGCACAAGAGATGTGACATGCGGAGAATGAAAAGTTATGTCAAATAAACTTCCTCAATGATTTTTATTTTAAGAACAGTGATGATATTTGTGATTCTTGTATGAAGTCTAAATTAACAAGAAAACCCTTTCCCATTAGTACAACTAAGTGATGCTTGTTTCGATCTAATACATTGCGACATATGGGGAAAATATCGAACGCCCTCATTTTCAAAAGCAAACAAATTTTTAACAATTGTTGATAATTATAGTAGGGCGGTTTGGGCTAATCTCCTTAAACACAAGTTTGAAGCAAGTAAGTGTCTTATGCATTTTCATCAAGACACAATTTGAGAAAAATATTAAAAGCATAAGGTGTGACAATGGTGGGGAGTTTACTTCCAACCAAATGATGAACTTTTATGCGGAGCAAGGAATCATCTTGGAGACAACGTGCCCACATACTTGAAACGACACGTGCCCTCAAGGCTTGTCACCGCATGTGCCCATAATATTCTGCATAATCACAAGATACTGTGATTATTATTTACCTTGTATATTGTCTCCTTTTTAGGAGTTTCCTTTTCTTATTTTTTGCCTTGCCTATTTAGGCTTCTCTTCTTTGTATCAATGTTGCATGAATATACAGAAAAGCTTCTAATCAAACCTTTTAGCATTAGACACACAATATGATATTATTATGAAATGCTGAGAATTGACTGTCTTGTATCTCTACTCCACCTGAGCCACCATTTCTCCTCTTTATTTCTCTGTTGATACCAAACCAAACAAGATACACAATTTCAATTCTCCACCCAATTCCATTTCTCCCCCATTTCCATTTCCATTTCTCCTCATTTCTTTTCTCTGTACCAAACGCACCCTAAATCTACTCAGTGTTGAAGTCAAAGAAGAAGTGAAAAAGGAGAAACTCACAGCAACCACCATGAATCTTTTGGTTCCGAAGAAAGAGAAATAAAGCATTACATTTATTAATATTCAAATTATATCTTCTTTATTATTTTCTGTGGTTTCAGCTTTCAAAATATTTCAGGTTCAGACAGTGTTTATCGTTTGTTTTTTAACATCATTGCCTTTTTTATGACTTCAAGATTTGTTATCTACTTTTTTGACATGGTTGTTTACTTAAATTCGTTGTCATATATTCATCTTAATTTATATAATGTTTCGTATTGATTGCAATTAACTATATAATGTTTTTTTTTTCATTTTATAAATCTCATTAATTTTCTTTTTCTTCAATTTACTTGAAAATGAATGATATCTCTATTTACACATGATATGTTATTGAAAATGTGATATCCCTATTTTTAATCATTTGTAATTTACCATTTAAGCATCAATTTTAATTATCATGTTAATCATTGAGTTGTGAGTTGATCCTGGTGATTTCAGTTATACAAATTATACCATCAAAATATGGGACGTCACAGTTTGGTATCAGAGCATTAGTTTGAGGTTTCAAGTGTCCGCGAGGACTTGGACTCAAACTTAGGTTATGGTATTAGAATGGACTCCTAGGAAATGATCTGAACTAAGATAGGATTGACATGCACACGGGGACAAATAAAGGGTAACTGTAAACACTTAGGACTTACAAATAAATGTTCTAAATATAAATTGTTATATTTCTCAACATGTCAGGAGACGATATGACTCCTCAACAATTCTTCCAGATGATGCAAGCTCTCATGGAACAGATTAATGAGTTACATTCCAAAAGAATGGCTGAGCAGGCTCAGTCATTTGCGGACCAATTAAAGGCCAGAGATGAGGCCGAAGCGAAACGTAAAGCTGATAAAAGAAAGAACAAGGAGCAACAACAGGATGATCAAGAGGAAAGACAAGGAGGCACTGGGTCTTCTAACAAGTCAAGGGGTTGTAGGTTTAAGGACTTCAAATGTAACGGGGCTGTTACTTTTGATGGAACTGGAGATGCTGTCACAGCACTGGAGTGGATCACCACCACCGAACGAACTTTCAGAATCAGCGACTGCGCTGAAAAGGACATGGTCTGGTTTGCAACCGCAATGTTTGCAAGGGACGCAGTGATGTGGTGGGATGCTATGACTAATGTGTTGACGATGGAGGTAGTGTCACACATGTTCTGGAGCGAGTTTAAGAAAGTATTCTCTCAGCAATACTGTCCTACCGATGAGAAGCGCCGTCTCGAGGCGAAATTTTTGAATCTAACCCAAGGAACAAAGACGGTTACACAATACGCCGTCGAGTTCATCCGTTTAAGTTTGTTCACACCCCATCAAGTTGATACGGAAGAGAGAAAGATAGCCTGGTTTGAGGCCGGATTAGACTATGAGATTCGCCGAACCATGAGTGGGGTTCGGTATACAACGTTTGCTGGAGGCTGCTCGAAATGTGGAGCAGATTGTTTTGTTGCCTGGATACGTCATAGGAATAACTGCTGCAGTACTGACTCAACTGTCGCCGCCAAAAAGGCAGCGGGAGTCTGGATCATCCTGATCCTCTACTCAAACCAACCAACCATCTTCTTCACCAAAGAAGGGAAAGGCCTTTCCGGCCAGTTCTGAAATGAGAGACTGCAGGAGGTGCAGGAAAGCGCACTCTGGAGAGTGCAAAACTCAAGACATGTATTGCTTCCATTGTGGGCAGAAGGGCCATCACTGGAACATTGTCCTCGAAAAGATGATGCGTGCTACAACTGCCACAAACTTGGGCACTATGCAAAGGACTGCCCAAAACCCCCACAAGATCAGAGTGTTCAACAATCAACGACAAGATCTTCTGCAGCTTCCACTGTTCGCAGGGATCAATCTCAAAGGGCTCCAACAAGGGCATTCCAAATCACAGCTGAAGAAGCAAAAGATGACCCGATGGTGGTCACTGGTACGTTCTTTATTAATTCCATTCCTGCATGCATACTGTTTGATTCTGGAGCCAACCGTTCGTTTGTCTCCACTTCATTTGCTCGTCAATTTAATATGTCTACTTCAAAGCAACAATTCGTGCTTGATATTGAGACTGCTAGCAACATGTTAGTTAATGCAAACAAAGTATATAGGAATTGCACATTACTGGTAGAAGATGTAGTATTCAACATAGACTTAATTCCCATGGAGTTCGGGGTGTTCGATGTTATAGTAGGTATGGACTGGTTGGTTCACAATGAGGCCCAAATTGTTTGCAAGAAAAGAATGATTAACATCACCACTCCTGAGGGCCGAGACATATGTATTTATGGTGACAGACACAAAGGCGACTTATGCCTTATTTCAATAGCAAAATCCCGAAAGCACGTTGCCAATGGTTGTTCCGCTTATTTAGCTTACGCTGTCGATGCAAAGGCTGAAGTTCAATCTCCTTCTACCATTTCTGTTGTTTCTGAGTTTCCAGATGACATTTCGGAAGATATCTCGGGATTGCCACCTGATCGACAAGTGGAATTCCGCATTGATCTCATTCCCGGAGCTGCTCCAATAGCAAAGGCTCCCTATCGCTTAGCTCCTGCTCGACCAAGGTTTTATCCGCCCAAGTTCATCTCCGTGGGGTGCTCCTGTTCTGTTTGTCAAGAAGAAGGATGTCACATTACGTATGTGCATCGATTACCATGAACTCAACAAAGTCACAATTAAGAACAAATACCCGTTGCCCCGGATTGATGATCTCTTTGACCAGTTACAAGGTGCAAGTTACTTCTCGAAGATTGATCTTCGTTCGGGTTATCATCAGCTTAAAGTACATCCTGACGATATTCCAAAAACGGCTTTCAGAACTCGTTACGGACACTATGAGTTTCTAGTGATGCCGTTTGGTCTCACAAATGCGCCGGCTGCTTTCATGGATCTCATGAACCGAGTCTGTCGGCCAATGCTCGAAAAATCTGTCATCGTGTTCATTGATGATATTCTTATCTATTCGAAGACCAAAGAGGATTATGCTACACATCTGCGAGAATTGCTAGAGTTGCTGCGCAAAGAGCGACTTTATGCCAAATTCTCGAAATGTGAATTCTGGTTGAGGCAGGTACGTCTCAACATTCGAAACAAATTTCGTGATCCTTATACTCAATTATAAACTCTTTGTTATCTTGTACCTTCTCAACATTCAATTCAGATCCAATTCTTGGGGCACGTGATATCTGGTGCTGGAATCGCTGTTGATCCTGCAAAGATCGAGGCTATCCAAAACTGGGAATCACCTCGCAATGCCTCCGAGATTCGTAGTTTTCTGGGATTGGCTGGTTACTACCGCCGATTCATCAAAGACTTCTCTAAAATCGTCTTTCCTCTCACTAAGCTTACTCACAAGAACACGACCTTCTTTTGGAAAGAAGATGTAACAACCTAGCTTTTAGCTGGACTTAATTTTCTGTTTTGAGCTAATAATGTAATTTTATTACATTATTTATTTTGTAATTTAATTGATTAATGGAATTTAATTAATTAAATATGATATTAATTATATAAATGTATAAATTATTAGAAATGATAAAAATGAAGATAAGTTAGTTAACTAAAAAGAATTAGATGTTGAGGGATCAAAATGACAATTTCATAAAGTTGAAAATAAAAGACATAAAGTCTTTAATTCCTCATTATCACACAATTAAAAGATTTCTACTCTCTCTCTCCTCTTTTCTTCTCCACCTACGGCTAACCTCAAGAAAACAACATAAACTCCATAAATGTGCAAATTAAGTGAAGATTGATCAAAGGAGAAGCTATAATTATCAACAAACATCATCAAACTACAAAGATTTGAGGTAATAATTTCTTTAATTTCGAAACATATGTATGTTTGGTTCGGTTTTGTGTGAAACCGAAACCAAGAAATTTAAAAAAAAAACATGGAATTTGTAATGCATGTGTAAGATTTTAGATGATTATGATGAAATGAAGTATATAAAAGCTATAGAAACAAAACTTGTGGGTTGGATCAAATTAATAATGAAGAAATCGGATTTTTAGTGATAAAAATGTGTTCTTGACAAAAGTCTACAATTTGAATGATCTTGATGAATTTGTGATGTTTTTGATAAGGAAAATGATACCAAATCAACCTAATAATGATAATATAACTTTAGATTTAGTTGCATGTTAATAAAATTGAGTTTTGTGAATTTTTATGTAAAACCCGTATGAACATACTCAAGAACATGAAGAACAAAATCTGGAAAATTTACAAGTCTTGGGTCCGAATTCGGATGACCCGAATTCGGATGAAGACTAATTCGGGTGCCAATTCGGATGGCTACTTCGGATCTTGTATGGTCCGAAATTCAATTGTCCAAATTCGGATGATATACTTGGATTGGTCCTAATTCGGGTTAGCATTCGGTCCGAATCCGATTGACCCATTTCGGATATGTCCGAATCCGGGTGCATGGTCCGGATTGGTCCGAATCCGGATGACCAATCCGGATGGTCCGAAATTAAAGGATCCGAATCCGTGCCCTTTGATTTTATATTTTAACATCACAATTAAATACTATTATATAAATACAAGAATCATGAATCCAAGATGGAAGAATAAAGAATTATCAGTTATCAGAATCAGATGAAAATAAGAATATAAAGATTTTAAAAGGATTATGAAATTGACAATGATGTAAAATTATTCTGGACAGGTTCAGTTAAATCCTGAACACAGATTTAAAGAATACTGAAAGTGGGTCACTGATTAGAAAAGGCAAAGCCAAAGTTCAGAAAGATTAAAGATAAATCTTGGGATAACCCAGGTGGTGGATTATAAATCTGCTAGATAAAGACTACAGAAACTGTGAGTTATAGATATTCAGTTTTTCATGCTAGACTTCCGATTGAGATATATTGTTGATGACAGTTTATTTGACATTCATGAATGCTCAGCTGGATTGTGACCTGTGCACACCATGGTTCGGTGATGCCCTGTGGATCATGATAGCTAATTTGACTTATCATTTCACATGACATTGTACTTATAGTTCATTTCATATGTTATTGCTATCATGACTTTGATCACTATGCTTTCTTTATTGATCGCATCATTTGACATATTGATTCAGCTTAGAATAATTAGCTTTATCGGTCTATTGTTCTAGACCTAGCTATGTCACCAGTTCTATTGAACTTGGTATTGATATTCCGATGTTCCCCCATGAAGACCGCTGGTAGCTAGCCCAGCATGAGTGGATAGCTTCCACTAAAAGCGTGAGCGTGGGCTGAACATCATCCGATTCCCTGAGTTCTATGTCTCAATCATTGAGTGGCTGTAGCGGCAGTCCAGACATATCACGCTTTGACCCATGATCCGCTTGATTAATGCATGTGAATCTGAAAATCTATATTCTCACTAAGCTTTGCTTACAGTTGCTATTTGACTTTTTTACAGGAAAAGATAAAGGAAAGTCACCTGCAGGACCTAGTTCTTAGGTCTTACAAGATCAAGATTGAAGTATTCTATAGACTACTACTCAACAAACCCTTCGGTACTGATTGGCGGATGATAATTGTGGTGGTCTGGGTAGATGTAATTTGATTGTATGATGACATGTATTAGATTAGTCTGGTACCCTTTATAAGTTTATTTTGAATATTGTAATCTGAACTAAAATTTTATTAAACTTATCCTAATGTTTGTACTTGTAATCTGAAATTCCGCAACTTAAATTACTCTATCTTAGTTATGATTGATATCGTGTTGCATGATGTGGGACCTAGACTCTGAGGACTGCCCCGTAAGGGAAGGTCTTCACAAGATGGTATCAGAGCCCATAGTTTGAGTGAATCAAGTATTACGTGAGTATACTTGGTCTCAAACTGAAGCAATACATATGTATCAATCATTTAGGTGGTTTGAACTGAGATAGGATGTACAGACTGTTAGGATGGGGAAACAGGGTACATAGATCTAAGTCTATAAACTGATAGTTAAATGATTTTAATTTTCAGTAGAAGATGTCAGGATCAGGATCAGGTGACATACCAAGCAACATGAACCCACAACAAATGTATGAAATGATGCAACAACTACTAGCTCAGCATTCTGAACAACAAAATAAGTATATGCAAGAACAGCTTCAGGCTAGAGATGAGGCCGAAGCAAAAAGACGCGCTGACAAAAAGAACAACAGAAAAGATAAACAAATCCAGAATGATGAATCTGATTCTGATAACTCTACCCCGAATGTCCAAATTGAGCAGCCGAAAGGCTGTAAGTTCAAGGATTTTAAAGCTAGCGGTGCCCTTAACTTCGAGGGTACAGTCAACCCAATCCAGGCGATGGATTGGATAAGTCACACTGAAGAAATTTTCAGAATCTCCGATTGCTTGGAGTCCAAGAAAGTGAGTTATGCATCTGCTCTGTTCGTGGGTGCTGCCCGTGCCTGGTGGAAGACCCAGAGAAGTATTTATGGCGAGGAGGTCATCCAGACTCTTGAATGGGAACAGTTTCTTGAAATGTTCAACGCGAAGTATTGTCCTGCTGACCAACAAGACAAGATGGAGGTTCAACTAATGCAGTTAACCCAAGGCACCAAGACTGTGGACGAGTACGAGCACGAATTTTCACGGCTCTGTGGATATTCTTCATATCAGGTAGCTACGGAAGAAAGGAAGATGAACCGATTTCGTGGAGGACTTAACCCGAAATATCGACACCCAATGAGCGCAATAAAGTACAATTCGTATCTCGAAATGGTTGAAGCGGCAAGGCAGATTGAGAGAGGATATTTAGAGTACGGTGATCAACTCTATGCTCCATCAATGAACCCGACTTGTCCATCTCCCCCAAAGAAGCAAAGATTCGGCAGATTCTTTAAGCCCAACAAGTCTCAGACTCAGCAACCCCAACAATCTCAGCAATACAGTTTGCCACAGAAAGTCCAAGCTTATTCGCTTACAAATGAACCACGGTTCTGCAAGAGATGCAGAAAATCGCATATGGGATTGTGTAATCCAGACGATGTCACGTGTTATGTGTGTAGCAGAATCGGCCATAGCAGAGAAGAGTGCCCCCAACGAGGTCTTGGTTGTGCTAAATGCGGAAAGCGTGGTCACTTCATGTATCAGTGCCACAGTGGACAACGAGGTCAGTCACAGTCATCAGCTGGAGGTTCTACAATGAAAAGCTCAGCTGCAACTCCAACTGTTAGGACCCGCGCCTTCCAAATAACGGCGGAGGAAGCGAAAGAAACCCCGGATGTGGTTACCGGTACGTTTTCATTAAACTCAATACCTGCACGTGTGCTATTCGACTCCGGTGCAAGCCGTTCATACATCTCGGCTACTTTTGCGCAAAGATTATCTATGTTTCCTTCAAAGCTTCCTGTTATACTTGACATAGAGACATCCAGTAACAATTACGTTGTGGCTGATTCCGTTTATCGAAATTGCACATTACTTGTCAATCACGTTGTGTTCAACCTCGATCTTATCCCAATACCGTTAAAAGAATTCGACGTCATTATCGGCATGGATTGGTTAACGAACAACGAGACTACAATCGTCTGCAACCGCCGAATCATCCGAATCAAGACTTCAGACGGCCGAGTGTTAGAGATCAAAGGCGACAAGCGTAAAGGTGCTCATTGTTTTATATCGGTTGAGAAAGCGCGTAAGTATCTTTCAAAGGGTCATGAATCTTATCTTTGTTATGTCTCGATTGAGTCTACCTCGGAATCCAACAAGAAATCTGTATCTGATATTCCGATCGTCTGTGAGTTCCCAGACGTATTCCCTGATGACATTTCTGGAGTGCCACCGGAACGACAAGTTGAATTCGGGATCGACTTAGTTCCTGGTGCGGCTCCCATCGCTAAAGCCCCCTACAGACTTGCTCCTGCAGAAATGCAGGAAATGTCAAAACAACTGCAAGATCTGTTAGAGAAGGGATTTATCCGACCGAGTTCATCTCCGTGGGGTGCACCTGTCTTGTTTGTAAAGAAGAAAGACGGAACTCTCCGAATGTGCATCGACTATCGTGAGTTGAACAAAGTCACAATTAAAAATAAATATCCTCTGCCCAGAATTGATGATCTATTTGATCAGCTACAAGGAGCCAGCTATTTCTCAAAAATCGATCTTCGTTCTGGGTATCATCAGCTAAAAGTTAAAGAGGAGGATATTCCAAAGACAGCCTTCCGGACAAGGTATGGTCATTACGAATTTCTCGTAATGCCTTTCGGATTAACGAATGCACCAGCGGCATTCATGGACCTCATGAATCGCGTGTGCAGACCAATGCTGGATAAGTCAGTTATTGTATTCATAGACGATATTCTGATTTACTCCAAAACGGAGGCTGATCATATTGTTCATCTACGACAATTGCTAGAGTTATTGAGAAATGAAAGACTCTATGCAAAATTCTCAAAGTGCGAGTTTTGGCTCAGACAGGTAAAAATCTTACATTGTCTCGAGTTATTTCTTAAAGCGTTCGTTGTTTCAAAACTTGAATTCTACTTTGATTTCTTTTTAGATTCAATTCCTTGGCCATGTTGTATCTGGCGAAGGCATCTCCGTTGATCCATCCAAAGTCGAGGCCGTTCAAAAATGGCAAACGCCTCGCAATGCCTCCGAAATCAGAAGTTTCCTTGGATTGGCTGGTTACTACCGGCGATTCATTAAGGACTTCTCGAAGATTGCTGTGACACTTACAATGCTAACACGAAAGAATACACCTTTCGTATGGGCCGATAAACAGCAAGAGGCATTCAACATTCTGAAGCAGAAACTCGTTCAAGCGCCAATCCTAGCCTTACCAGAAGGCAATGATGATTTCGTTGTCTATAGCGATGCATCTGGTACTGGCTTAGGATGTGTCCTCATGCAAAGGGGAAAAGTCATTGCCTACGCTTCAAGGCAATTGAAGGATTATGAGAAAAGTGCACCAACTCATGATCTTGAGTTGGCTGCCGTGACCTTTGCATTAAAAATCTGGCGGCATTATCTCTATGGGACTCGGTGTCAGCTTTACACCGACCATAAAAGCCTCAAACATCTTTTTACTCAAAAGGATCTAAACATGAAACAGCGCCGGTCCTTGGAGCTTATCAAGGACTATGATTGCGAGATCCTATATCATCCCGGCAAAGCCAATGTGGTCGCGGATGCATTGAGTAGAAAAGTCTATCCGAAAAAGTGTTGCTATGCCCTGACTCCAGTTGTATTCTCTTCTGATCTCATTGAAGATATTAAATCTGCTCAAGCTGAAGCCTTGAAAGAAGAGAACATCTGTTTTGAAAATCTCAAAGGGCAACTTCAATTTCTGTCTATGAATCATTTGGGACTTCAATGTCTCAAAGGAAACCGAATCTGGATTCCTAAATATGGTTCTATTCACAACACTCTTCTATCTGAAGCCCATCAGTCCAAGTTATCCATTCATCCTGGCAGCTCAAAGATGTATTTCGATCTGAAAGCGGATTATTGGTGGCCAGGAATGAAGAAAGTCATCGGTCAATTCGTTGAAAGCTGCATAGTGTGTCAAATGGTTAAGGCAGAACACCAGAAGCCCTTCGGGGATATGCAACCACTGCCAATTCCCGAGTGGAAGTGGGAGCATATAACCATGGACTTTGTCACGAAATTGCCAAAGACCAAGAGACAACACGACTCCATCTGGGTAGTCGTGGATCGATTAACGAAGTCAGCGCATTTTATACCGATGAAAGAGACATACTCCCTTGATAGATTGGCACAGGTGTACATCACCGAAGTTATTTCACGTCACGGTGTGCCAAAATCTATCGTCTCTGATCGTGATGGTCGTTTCACTTCGAGATTTTGGAAAGCACTGCAAGACGGGTTGGGTACTCGAATCTCAATGAGTACAGCTTATCACCCTAATGCAGATGGCCAAAGTGAACGCACTATCCTAACTCTGGAAGATATGCTCCGTGCCTGCGTTCTTGATCTGGGTGGTAACTGGGATGACCATTTACCCTTGGTCGAATTCTCATACAATAACAGTTATCATTCCACGATTAAGATGGCTCCTTTTGAAGCTTTATATGGACGAAAGTGCAGAACTCCCACCTGTTGGCGCGAAACAGGTGAATCACCTTTAGCAGGTCCTGCCCTTCTACAGTTGACTCATGATAAGATTCAGCTTGTCAGAAGGAACATCCTTGAAGCTCAAAGCAGGCAGAAGTCGTATTACGATAATCGTCACAGATCGATCAGTTTTGCAGTTAACGATTGGGTGATGTTAAAGGTATCCCCAATGAAAAATGTGGTTCGGTTTATAAAGAGGAACAAGCTAGCTCCGAGATTCATTGGCCCGTTCAAGATTGTTGAAAAGATAGGAAATCAATCTTATCGTCTTGAACTGCCAACTGACTTAGCTGGAATACATCCTGTATTCCATGTTAGTCATCTGCGAAAGAGTCTAGCTGATGAAAGAGAAGTTCAGATACCACACGTTAATGTGCAAATTGATGAGAAGCTTCGAGTGGTTGAAGAGCCAGAATGTATTCTGGACTCGAAGACCAAAAAGCTTCGTAATAAAGAGATACAGATGGTGCTCGTCCAGTGGAAACACCACAAGGGTTCGCATCAGTCTTGGGAATCGAGAGATGTCATGAAAGCTACCTATCCAAGTCTGTTCGAACTGAGCTAACTTCGAGGACGAAGTTTGTGCGTGGTGGAGCCCATTCTGTAACAACCTAGCTTTTAGCTGGACTTAATTTTCTGTTTTGAGCTAATAATGTAATTTTATTACATTATTTATTTTGTAATTTAATTGATTAATGGAATTTAATTAATTAAATATGATATTAATTATATAAATGTATAAATTATTAGAAATGATAAAAATGAAGATAAGTTAGTTAACTAAAAAGAATTAGATGTTGAGGGATCAAAATGACAATTTCATAAAGTTGAAAATAAAAGACATAAAGTCTTTAATTCCTCATTATCACACAATTAAAAGATTTCTACTCTCTCTCTCCTCTTTTCTTCTCCACCTACGGCTAACCTCAAGAAAACAACATAAACTCCATAAATGTGCAAATTAAGTGAAGATTGATCAAAGGAGAAGCTATAATTATCAACAAACATCATCAAACTACAAAGATTTGAGGTAATAATTTCTTTAATTTCGAAACATATGTATGTTTGGTTCGGTTTTGTGTGAAACCGAAACCAAGAAATTAAAAAAAAAACATGGAATTTGTAATGCATGTGTAAGATTTTAGATGATTATGATGAAATGAAGTATATAAAAGCTATAGAAACAAAACTTGTGGGTTGGATCAAATTAATAATGAAGAAATCGGATTTTTAGTGATAAAAATGTGTTCTTGACAAAAGTCTACAATTTGAATGATCTTGATGAATTTGTGATGTTTTTGATAAGGAAAATGATACCAAATCAACCTAATAATGATAATATAACTTTAGATTTAGTTGCATGTTAATAAAATTGAGTTTTGTGAATTTTTATGTAAAACCCGTATGAACATACTCAAGAACATGAAGAACAAAATCTGGAAAATTTACAAGTCTTGGGTCCGAATTCGGATGACCCGAATTCGGATGAAGACTAATTCGGGTGCCAATTCGGATGGCTACTTCGGATCTTGTATGGTCCGAAATTCAATTGTCCAAATTCGGATGATATACTTGGATTGGTCCTAATTCGGGTTAGCATTCGGTCCGAATCCGATTGACCCATTTCGGATATGTCCGAATCCGGGTGCATGGTCCGGATTGGTCCGAATCCGGATGACCAATCCGGATGGTCCGAAATTAAAGGATCCGAATCCGTGCCCTTTGATTTTATATTTTAACATCACAATTAAATACTATTATATAAATACAAGAATCATGAATCCAAGATGGAAGAATAAAGAATTATCAGTTATCAGAATCAGATGAAAATAAGAATATAAAGATTTTAAAAGGATTATGAAATTGACAATGATGTAAAATTATTCTGGACAGGTTCAGTTAAATCCTGAACACAGATTTAAAGAATACTGAAAGTGGGTCACTGATTAGAAAAGGCAAAGCCAAAGTTCAGAAAGATTAAAGATAAATCCTGGGATAACCCAGGTGGTGGATTATAAATCTGCTAGATAAAGACTACAGAAACTGTGAGTTATAGATATTCAGTTTTTCATGCTAGACTTCCGATTGAGATATATTGTTGATGACAGTTTATTTGACATTCATGAATGCTCAGCTGGATTGTGACCTGTGCACACCATGGTTCGGTGATGCCCTGTGGATCATGATAGCTAATTTGACTTATCATTTCCTATGACAATTGTATTTATAGTTCATTGCATATGTTATTGCTATCATGACTTTGATCACTATGCTTTCTTTATTGATCGCATCACTTGACATATTGATTCAGCTTAGAATAATTAGCTTTATCGGTCTATTGTTCTAGACCTAGCTATGTCACCAGTTCTATTGAACTTGGTATTGATATTCCGATGTTCCCCCATGAAGACCGCTGGTAGCTAGCCCAGCATAAGTGGATAGCTTCCACTAAAAGCGTGAGCGTGGGCTGAACATCATCCGATTCCCTGAGTTCTATGTCTCAATCATTGAGTGGCTGTAGCGGCAGTCCAGACATATCACGCTTTGACCCATGATCCGCTTGATTAATGCATGTGAATCTGAAAATCTATATTCTCACTAAGCTTTGCTTACAGTTGCTATTTGACTTTTTTTACAGGAAAAGATAAAGGAAAGTCACCTGCAGGACCTAGTTCTTAGGTCTTACAAGATCAAGATTGAAGTATTCTATAGACTACTACTCAACAAACCCTTCGGTACTGATTGGCGGATGATAATTGTGGTGGTCTGGGTAGATGTAATTTGATTGTATGATGACATGTATTAGATTAGTCTGGTACCCTTTATAAGTTTATTTTGAATATTGTAATCTGAACTAAAATTTTATTAAACTTATCCTAATGTTTGTACTTGTAATCTGAAATTCCGCAACTTAAATTACTCTATCTTAGTTATGATTGATATCGTGTTGCATGATGTGGGACCTAGACTCTGAGGACTGCCCCGTAAGGGAAGGTCTTCACAGAAGAACAGCAAGCGGCTTTTGATAACTTGAAGAAATTTGTAAGTGAAGCACCTGTTTTAGCCCTGCCTGAAGGGAACGAGGACTTTGTTGTTTACACAGATGCATCAAGCATGGGTTTGGGAGCAGTGCTGATGCAAAGAGGACAATGTCATAGCCTACGCTTCTAGACAGCTCAAACCGCATGAGAAAGACTACTCTACTCATGATCTAGAACTAACTGCTGTGACTTTCGCTCTCAAACTATGGAGGCACTATTTGTACAGAACCAAGTGTCAGCTCTACACCGACCACAAAAGTTTAAAGTATATATCAGTCAGAAGGACTTGAATATGAGGCAGAGAAGGTCAATGGAGTTGATCAAATACTATAACTGTGAGATCCTATACCATCCTGGAAAAGCCAACGTAGTGGCTGATGCCCTAAGTAGGAAAGCATACTGCAAGGCGTACTGTTATGCCTTGACTTCCACAATATTGGCATCAACAATCATAGACGGTGTAAGGGCTGCTCAAATGCAGGCCTTAAAGGAAGAAAATATCAAGAATGAGGATGTCAGAATTCAATTACCATTACTGCAAGATGATGGAACCGGACTCAAAGGTGTGTACGACAGAATTTGGGTTCCTAAGTCTGGTGGTATGCGAGAAGCAATTCTAGAAGAAGCTCACCAATCCAAGTTCTCATTCATCCTAGTAGCACAAAAATGTACAGCGACCTGAAAGCCAATTTTTGGTGGCCAGGACTGAAAAGAGACGTTGGTCAATACGTAGAGAAGTGCAGAACATGCAGATTGGTCAAAGCAGAGAACCAACAACCCTATGGTAGTATGCAACCTCTTTCTATTCCAGAATGGAAGTGAGATCATATTACTATGGATTTCATAACAAAGCTACCCAAGACACGTCGTCAACATGATGCCATTTGGGTCAATGTTGACCGATTAACAAAATATGCTCACTTCATTCCCATTCGAGAAACCTATTCACTGGACCGTCTTGCCCAGATCTACATGAATGAAATCGTCATCAGGTATGGTGTGCCTAAGTCTATAGTCTCTGACCGGGATAGTAGATTCACTTCTAACTTCTGGGCTGCCTTACAAAACGGTCTTGGTACTCGTATCGCTATGATTACTGCTTATAGACCTCAATCTGACGGACAAAGTGAAAGAACTATTCTGATTCTGGAAGACATGCTCAGAGCCTGTGTCATGGATTTTGGTGGTAATTGGGATGATCACCTCCCATTGGCTGAATTCTCCTACAACAATAGTTACCATTCCACAATCAAAATGGCACCGTTCGAGTTTCTGTACGGAAGAAAGTGTAGGACTCCAACTTGTTGGAGGGAAACACGAGAAACACCTATCACTGGGCCAACTCTTCTACAAGAAACCAATGAAAAGATCCAACTCATTCGACAGTACATGAAAACGACGCAAGATCGACAAAAGAACTACCACGATCGCCGTCATAAAGCAATAGAGTTTCAGAAGGATGATTGGGTCTATTTGAAGGTATCCCCAATGAAAGGTGCCACAAGATTCGTAAAGCGAGGAAAGCTATCTCCTCGATTTGTAGGACCCTTTCACATCATTGAAAAAGTTGGGAATCAGTCCTATCATTTGGACTTGCCGGAGGAATTATCAGGTGTTCACCCGGTCTTTCACGTTGGATACTTAAGGAAAAGTCTGGTGCCCGAGAGGGAACCATGGACTGACCATTCAGAGATAAAGGTTGATGAATGATTAAGGTTCGTTGATGAGCCGGAGTGCATACTGGAAACAAAAGTCAAAAAGCTAAGTAATAAAGAGATCAAAATGGTGCTGGTCAAGTGGAAGCATCATAAGGGAGCTAACCACACTTGGGAATCAGAAGAAGACATGAAGACTAAGTACCTAAGTCTGTTTAGCACAACATGACTTCGCGGACGAAGTATAGGCGTGGTGGAGCCCATGCTGTAACATCCCTATTTTTAATCATTTGTAATTTATCATTTAAGCATCAATTTTAATTATCATGTTAATCATTGGGTTGTTTGTTGATCCTGGTGATTTCAATTATGCCATCAAAATACGAGGATGTCAATTATCATGTTAATCATTGGGTTGTGTGTTGATCCTGGTGATTTCAATTATACCATCAAAATATGAGGACGTCAAGAAAATATTTGTACAATCATTGTTAACATGTCATTAAACATAAATTTTAAACATACATTTTTTCAAACTCATATTTAAGTATGTTAAATGATTCCTACACTTCTTGAATAAAAATGTGAAATTGGCCTTTTCTTATCGATAACCTCTCAGCCTGTTTGCTGATATCGATTGAGATTCCATCAACAATCGTAAGCCACCAACGTCAATCATCAGCTTCATAATGACCTGGGCATGCAGTCACTATTACCTATATGTATTTCTTGGTATTATGGTTATATTTCTTGGTATTATGCCTCACACCGGGTCAAAAAACCTTAGTCCAAATGTTTTGAAGTTGTTGAGACAACATTTCCATCTTGAATAAAAATGTGATGTTACAAATTATTAAATTGTCTAATTTTCTTGAGCCAAATCCCGATATTATAATTTTTGCTATACAATATCAAGATTAATATAAAATGTAGATGAATATAGACTAGATCTTTAGTTCTTAACAAATATGGAGATAAGAACACAAACAAATATGTAAAGGTTTGGTAATTTATCGAACACTTGACTCCTCATGGTAGAGCATCAATATCGATCGACTCAACCTGTTTCAAATGTAGTTTGGTATATTCAAAGTTGATCTTCATTGTGAGCATAAGTTGGATCCTCATTCTAAATAAGGCATATGTGCCATAATTGACAATTTGACATCTCTTCTTCTTCCACCTGAAATTGACCACTTGATATATTTGAACCCAATAGTGACCGCTCACTTTTAATTTTTTTAGAACGGCACATTCCAAAAGGTTCCCAAGAACAACATCTTGCAGTTTTGGGATTGTTTTCACCTTCCGTTTGATATACAATTAAATGACTTAATAAAAATTTTTCCCATGCTTCTCTGTTTTCTGATTACGACTTGACTGGCATTTAATACAAGGTACGGTAGTCAAACAATGGCTTCCAAGGCTTTGTAGGATACGTAGAATAAAGTGTAATTCTTTAGTCTCGATTTCACATTAACTACAATGATGGTCCATTCAAATAAGTTGATTTTAAATACAAGATAGGTTTCTAATATGACACAAAGGTATCTAAGTGTACCGAATTTAGTGGATTCTTGTACGATATTTCACTTATAGGCTACGAGTCAATCTTGGATAGAAGCAGACCACAAAATGTGACATTAGGTTTGTATATATTTGACCATTTAAGGTTGAATACTTTATGAATTGATTTTTTTCATAATAATGCCTTACACACATTTTTATTAGATGTTGTAGGTGTTATTGACACTTGTGACAAGATACTACCTAAAAATGGGGTAGAAAAAAAACTAGAATAAAAATAAACATCAAGGGTGCAGCGTGAGATATTTTATCTTGAACTGTTAATATTTTTGTTTATAAAATTGTACTTTCATCGTTATTTTAGATAATGTTTAGTGCTCAAGACATGCCTATTACTTTGTGGGAGCCATATGTTATTCAGATATCTAAATATGTCTGTAATAATCGGGAGGAAGGCCCGGTCATTATTGTCTTGCAGTTTGCAAAAGTAAACATATTTGATGGTTAGTTAGCATAGATGGTCTAATTTTTTTTTCATGTATTTTTTTAGGATAATTGTTTTTGTTAATGACTCTTCACGTAAAAAACCATCATATATTTTGTAGGCAAGCATTCAGTGACAAATTCGTTTAATGTTACTCGTCTTTTTATTAATTCTGATATCGAAGAGATAGAGGCGTTCAGAAACAGGTCACTATTGTTATTTTTATGATTTATTTAAATTTTTAAATACATTATTATTTCACAATCTCAATTTAGTTTGCCACTATAGATTAGCACATGTTTTAGATCTTCATTTATTTGTTTGTTTTAATGCTTGTGTTACATTTTGGAAAGCAAAACCATCATAATAAAATCATATTTTGTGTCTAATGCTAAAAGGTTTGATCAGAAGCTTTTCTGTATATTCATGCAGCATTGATACAAAGAAGACAAGCCTAAATAGGCAAGGCAAAAAATAAGAAAAGGAAACTCCTAAAAAGTAGACAATATACAAGGTAAATAATAATCACAGTATCTTGTGATTATGCAGAATATTATGGGCACGTGCCGTGACGAGCCTTGAGGGCACGTGTCGTTTCAAGTATGTGTGCACGTTGTCTCCAAGATGATTCCTTGCTCCGCATAAAAGTTCATCATTAGGTTGGAAGTAAACTCCCCACCATTATCACACCTTATGCTTACTACTACAAAATGAGCCTATTGCAACCTTTTGAAAGCCACTTTTATATAATTAGTTGCATTTGATTCTAAGGCAAGTTTAAAAAAATAAAGGTTGCATTTGAAGATCTAATGCAACCTTTAACTTAAAATGTTACAAATTTGATTGAAAATTGCAACATTTATAAGAAATGTTGCATTTGTTATAGGTTAAAAGTAACATTTATTTTAAAAGATTGCATATGTCTAAAGTAAATGCAACTTTTTTTCAAAAAGTTACACCTAATTAACATATGATTGCAATTTTTTATTTTTCTTTAAAATAATATATATAACTATTTTACATTGTCAACATTTTCATTCGATTAATATTATTTATTGCTAATCTATTTAATCTAAATATTAATATAAATAATTTCAACATTAATATATCATAATTATTTTATTTATACGTAAGTGTTATTAAAAAAAATTCAAATTTAATTTAGTAACCTAATTTCATCTGGAACAATTTAAATAGTTTAGAAAGTTTTTAAAAATTTTAAAATAGATGAAAAGTAAAAACACTATAAGAATTTTAGATATTATAAAAAATTCATTAACACATTTTTCCGCTATTATTTTTTCCCCAAAAATAAACTACTCAACTGATCGAGCCTCATCGTCTCCCTCAAATAGTGTCTCTCTCAAACCTGCAGATATGGGTGTTCAATAATCGAATTGGATTCGGAAAGACCAAATTCAAATTTTATTTGTAGATTTCGAACTCGGTTTTTGGGTTCCGAATCTGTTTGGTTTGAACTTGAATTTTACTTTCAATTTTTGAATCGCATTTTAAATTATTATTTTTAAAGTGAATTCGAATTAGTCCAATTTTAAATCCAATTTTTTATATAATTTTACATATTTAGCCTTTTCATTTATCCATTACAACTTATCTCAAAGACTACATGTAACTTTCACTGCTTCACATCTGTAAACCCTAGCCCCCCTTTACCATTTTACCGTCTCTACTCTCTCGCTCCCACGCTCGGTCGTCACTCCTCTCTTCTTCGATGGGCGGTCACTGGTGGTTATCGGCCGGTGTTGGAAGCTAGGACCGTCATCGTCTTCTTGTTGTTTTAGGGAGAAAAGAAAGAGAATACCATCCTAAGGTGACCAATCCAATTTTATGAATTCAAATCAATCTATTGAAATAAACATATTGTGGTACGGTTTGGAGTGATGAATTCAAACCAAGTTTTTCAAACAGTTGTTTTTAATTTCTTTTAGTTTTTTATGATTTGTATTTTGATTTTTTATGATTCATTTGGTCCGGTTGTGAAGTTGCGATTATGAAAATTTGAAATTGAAACTTTTTTTTTGTGAGTTTTAAAGTTCTGTGAAAATTTTTAAATGGTACTTTTTTTTTTGAGAGTTGCGATTATGATTTGGACTTGAGCGACTCTATGTTGGAATCATTTTTCCTCTTTGCACTGCCACTTTGGATGAAACATAGTTAACAGGACCATGATATATATCATTTTGAGTGCTAGGTTGGATGTGGATTTTGCATCTTGATAGTTTCTTCCTCCAATCTGATTTGCAGCATCTAGTATGTATGGATGTTTTGGTGGTTTTGATCTTGTATGGGGTTTTGTTGGGAAAGCAAGTGATGTGATATAGTTGTATCTATGGTAATTTCTTGTTGTTTTGTCTTGAAAAATAAATTGTGTTTTGTGTTCTTGGGGGATCTTTAGACAATTGGACGTGTTTTTGTTAGTTTTGATGTAAATTTGAGGACAAAACATGGATATTGTCCCGCAAGTATTTAGGGTATATATTTGTGACTCAGATGTGGCAAGATTTTGATTGTAATTTTTTATCTGTTAATTGAGCTTCAAAATGTGCAGTGTATAATTGAAAATTATGTTTGTGTATTGAAGTTGTTGAAACAAGTTAATTTTATCTGTCAATTAAGCTATAACACACAATCTGCTACCTTTTATATCTATTCAATATCTGCTCGCCTCAGTAGATCTGCTTTATTCGATTCGGTTTAAAGAACTGATGACAAGCATCTGGAAGTCAAAACTACCGATTCATGAACCTTTGAAGTATCCAAGGTAACCATGACATATTTGTTTTCTCTATACACAAGAATTGATTAGTTGAGGTAAGCTTCTTTAATTATTTTGAGTTTCTAGGGTTGTACTCAATCTTAGGTTCATTGAAGTAACCATTATATATTTGTTTTTGCAGCAAACACAAGAACCAAAAAAATGAAGTTAAAAGTTTTTGGAATAGACATTTAGTACTATATAAAATTAGTTAAAGTTAAAGTTAGTTGTTCTTTGGATTTGATAATTTTTAGATTACACATATTATTTGATTTAAGTTTTAGAGGTGTTCTTGGATTTGAGTTTTTTTAACAGGACATATATCCATCTTATTTTAGACATTCATAAATTAATTTGAAGATGAAAGAGGACATATATCCATATTACTTAAGTTTTTAGGTGATATTTCTTTGTTAAAAAAGTATTGAAAATGCCTGCAAAGGTTGCTAATAAATCCAAACTCAACTTTATCAGGTGCAGGGGATAAAGATGCAAGAGCAATGAGGGCTCATTATACTCAGATGATTTTGTGTTGCCAAAACATGTAGTCAAGTGTTTCCTTGGTATATTTCCTAAAAACTATACGTTGTGCCACAATCCATATGGAATATCTAATTTTAGTTAACAAACTCCTTTGGCCAATTTTCAATCTAAAATTACTTACTTGCGTATTTCCCTCCTTACAAATAGTTGACTGTATAGATTTCCATACCTATAATTCCTTGTTTGTCATGATTGAAACATGTTTAAGCTATTTGAATCACAATCCATAAATGATCTGAAATTTAGTCATTGGAATATTGGATAAATATATGATGTTATTATCGTTTGTTTTCTCAATTCCCATTTAGTAAAAATAGGACTTGTTGTTGTGCTTACTTTGTTGGTGACTTCTTTTAAGTAGTTTGTACTTTGAATTGCATGGTCTAGACTCTAGTGATGTTACTACTTGGGTGTGGCTGGGATCAATTGTGATTAATTGATGGCTCTTTTTTATAGCTGCCAGTGCTTTTGCTGTTCAGCGATTTCAAAATATAGATGATTTGTAGGTACTGAAAAGTAATGAAGTTTAATTCAATTTTTGGTTCCAGATTATGTGTTATTCTTAAAAGACATGTTAAATGGTAGGTTGTATTGAAAGCATTTTGACAATTTATGATCAGTGTGTAGTTGTAATACTTGTGATAGAGTACGAGCGGTGCAAACGGCTACTTTGCTTGTTGATCAGAGGCCCTGACCAAGTTCAACATATTATAGTAGTTTTTTATAATGATTTTGCTTATTTTGAATATTTTAAATATATGTAGGACCATTTTTAAGTTTGATTAATTATTTTTACACTCCAATTTGGTTTTCAGGGTTTTGAGAGAACGGGTATTCAATACCTTTCCTTTGGCCAAGAGGTAACGAAGAGAGCAGGTGTGCTTCATGACAATGGCAACAGACCCTTTGGAAAGGAAATTTTCAAGTAATTCTTTAAATCCTCCCATTTTCAATTATCTCTATGACATTACAACATGATCTATTTCTAAGTAGTTTCGATTAAAAAGTTTCAAAGAGCATGATTGATAAAGTTATGTTCTCATTCTGGCAGTCATGTTGGTGCACCTGGACATGTTTTTGAAAATTACTATGAAGTAGGATTTCATGTTTATAGTTTTTACTTAGACATACTCAATGGTATTAAGCTACCTGCACAGTACATGATAAGTAATAAAAAATTATACTAGATGTTGCCATATAAAATTGGAATAAAGCTCTCTGTCATGTTAACAGTGTCATGTTCAACAGTTTTCTTTGTGCGTAATTCTCTTATCAATATTCACATATCTCCTTTTTGTAGGTTGACTAATTATTCATTTGGAGGATGTCATTACGATCATGACAGGTATAATTATTTCATCAACTTGATTATTTTGGTTTGAGTTACTTACTTATTATTGTTTGTGTAACAGGCAACTTTGTTTTGGGATATCTACATGAAGATTGGTGTTTTTTTGGAGGACTTAGATATATTTTGTTATTATAATTAACAATTATTATATGGAATATAATGTTTTGAGATTATTGTGTAGTTGGTGAAGGATTTTGATACCTTTTAATTATTGTAAATCAACATTTTTTGAATTAGTAATGCTTATTAATTATATTTGTGTATTAAAATGTTATACCTTTTAAAACTAAATTCATAAATGTTGCATTTATAAATAAAAAAAAGTTGCATTTGAATGTAAAAAAGGTTGTATTTGATCATTAAAAGGTTGCATTTGAGATTAAAAATAGTTGTATTTTAATGTGAAAATGTTGCATTTGAAAATAAAAAAGGTTGCATTTGAGTTTGAAAAAGGTTGCATTTGATAGAAAAAAGGTTGCATTTGAGTGTGAAAAATGTTGCATTTGGTTATAAAAAGGTTGCATTTGAATATAAAAAGGATGCATTCTAAAAAGGTTGCAATTTTATGATACATGCAACTCTTTCAAAAAAGGTTGCATATTCTACCAAAAAGGTTACTTTAAACCTAATGCAAGAGGACATAATGCAACTCTTGGTAAAAGGTTGCTGTAGGCATAATGCAACTTTTTGCAGGCCTAATGCAACATTTTGCCAAGGTTGCAATAGGCGTGTTTTGTTTTTTAGTATTTTTCTCAAATTGTGTGTTGATGAAAATGCATCAGACAGTTACTTGCTTCAAACTTGTGTTTAAGGAGATAAACCCAAACCGCCCTACTATAATCATCAACTATTGTTAAAAATTTGTTTGCCTTTGAAAATGAGGGCGTTCGATATTTTCCCCATATGTCGTAATGTGTTAGATCGAAACAAGCATCACTTTTAGTTGTACTAATGGGAAAGGGTTTTCTTGTTAATTTAGACTTCATACAAGAATCACAAATATCATCACTGTTCTTAAAAGAAAAATTCATTGAGGAAGTTTATTTGACATAACTTTTAATTCTCCGCATGTCCGAGTCTCTTGTGCCTCATATTACTAGTCACCACCATTGCTTTTCTTTTATTTCCAGGCATCCCCATTTGATATAGACCATCTTCACACTTACCCGCTCCAATCAATTTCCTTGAACGCAAGTCCTGCATAACAAAGAATTCGGGAAAGAACGTTACAACACAGTTTAGATCCTTTGAAAGCGTACTAACAGACAAAAGGTTGAATGTAAATTTTGGAACATGCAAGACTCCTTGCACTTCCATTTTTCATTTGGCAAGGTGTGATTGCCTTTTGCTTCTTTCTGCGTTAGGAAAGATTACGGGTGCTTCATTTGTGGAGTTGATTAATCCTTCAAGGACGTCGGACCTGTAAGAAATGTGTTCTGTACACCCGGAATCGAATATCCATTGATCATTGTGTTTGTTTTTACCTGCCATGTTTGCAGAGCGAGGAGCCTCATTTTGAGTGGTTTTGTTCTCTCCAACAAAGTGTTTTTGAAACTCCTCATATTGTTCTTTTGTTAGGCTTGAGATCAGACTTGATTCGGTCTCAGGCACGCCGCCATCGGCTTCCCCTTTTCCCGTTTGTTCTTTTCGGGCCACCATTATGGATGACCGACACGCTTGAAACAACCATCGCGAGTGTGCCCGTCTCTTCCCCAATAATCACAATAAATCGTAAGCTTCTCATCTTTCTGTCCGGTTCTCGTAGACGGAGCATTACGTTTCACAGTAGCTTGAAAGGCCATCGTTTCATTCACCAATTTCTTTCCTCAGGCTATGGTTCTTTGGTGCTCATCCTCAGCGACAAGGTGGTAGGCATTTCCTAAGGACAGAATGAGTTTTGTTGCGAGGATCGAGGTTCTTATGATGGAGAACTCTTGATCGAGACCCACGAGGAACTCATAGAGTTATTCCTTTTCTCGAAGCTCTTTGAGAGATTTTACAAGGCCACAAGTGCAGCCGTAACATTTGCATTTGGGAGTAGGGAGAAAGGATTGCATCTCATCCCATAGCCCACACAGTTTCGTGTAATAGGCTGATACGGTCATCCCGTCCTGCCTTGTGTTAGAGAGAACCTGCTTTAATTCGTATGCACGTGGTGCGCTTTCCTTCCCAAACCTTTCTTGAAGATCTTTCCTTATTTCTGACGCAGAATTGGCATATTTCACGCTTCCGCGGATCTCATTTTCCATGGCTGTGGTGAGCCATCCCTTGATCATTGCATCACATCGCATCCATGCCATGTGATTGGCATCATCTGTTTTAGGTTTCTTGATGGTTCCATCGACGAATCCTTTCTTGTTTTTAGCAAACAAGAAATTCTCCATTTCCAGGACCCAATCAAGATAGTTGCTTTCGGTTAATGCATCGTTGACATGCATTTGTCTTGGATAATCAGAAGGATGAATATAGAAGGGGGAGTTGTGATCGCGATTTTGGGGGTTTCTTTGTTTGGGTTACCGCCAGCCATGATAGCTTTTTTCTTCGGTTTTAGATCGAGCGTGATAGATCCCGCTCTGATTCCATAAAAGGTTTGATCAGAAGCTGTTCTGTATATTCATGCAGCATTGATACAAAGAAGACAAGCCTGCAAGGCAAAATATAAGAAAAGGAAACTCCAAAAAAGGAGACAATATACAAGGTAAATAATAATCACAGTATCTTGTGATTTAGAGGATAACAAGGAGAGAATATTATGCATAATATTATGCATTCCAATAAATGCGGTTTATTTGGCTCATCATTTGTCGATACTGTTTCCACAAATCTTACGATAGCCTCATGTAAATCATACACACTTTTGGATGAATTCACCACTAAGAATAAGTTGATGAATGTTTTAGAGATAATGAACATCAATGAGGTCATTTATAGAATAAACTAATTTTTTTATCTTTAATACTTATGCAGATACTTAATAATTCGTAAGTTTATGCACAAGAAATTTCATGCATACTGCTTGGAATAATTACGAAATTACGAGTGTAACTAAAGACGTACTGTGGTATTACAATGCGTGTACAGGATGTAATTGTAAAGTCAAATCGGTATTTATGGTTCAGGATAAAGTAGATGGGTCTGGTGAAGATGAAATAACTGAACTGTTTGAATGTAATCCATGTGTTGGTCAGCCCATTGAGGCGAGGTATATACATCCTGAAAATATGATCGAAGTATAACATATATGCTTACTCTTGGCTTTAAATATTTATGTTGGATTAAAATACACTTGAAGGTCGATGTATTATCTTGACGTTATTTGATAGGGATGAGAGAAGACTAAGGAACAAATTCGTAGATGATCTCCTCCAACGTAATATTGAAGTATGGTTGATATTTGTTTGTGTTTTTCATGTTGTATAAAGTTATAATTATATTTGGATTTCATCATAAATGTATATTTATGTACACACGTAAGTTAAAGGTTAATGAGTGCAATTTTTACAAATAAGTGTCATACATATGGGATCTCCACACTTACAGACGATGATGAGATCATATCTCTGTTGCAAAAAAATCAATGGTCAACCATGTACTTATTTTTTAACATTTAATTACATTTGAATTTCATGTGAAGTTTGTTTTCCTTGTTTTAATATTATAATTTATTGTTCTTTATGTTAAATGTGATTTAATTGTACATTATCTAACACCATCTTCCTTAATGAAGCCATAGTTCAGAATCAATGACTATGGATAGTTATTAAAATTTTTGATATGTATCCTTTAAAAACCTAATTTTGATGTTTTTCCATTGTTTTTTCAATTATGGTAATCCAGAGCAATTCATCGGATTGTTTTGACTTCCATGGTTATGAAGTTGATTCGCAAGGAAATAGTTCTGTCAAGGTACGTATTATTCAAAACTTCGCTGAACTTTATTTGTTGTATTCTAAAATAATGTGATGTTTTATTAAACTATTTATTTTGGTCATATTGGATGTTTCAAGCATTGGAGAAAATGTCACCGTTCAAAGTTTTATGTCAAAGCATGGTGATGATCAAGACAACGTCACCCCTCTTTCAAACAAGCGTAAGATTGGTGTTTATCTTGACGACAATGATTGTCAAATGTCTGCAAAAAAGACTTTAAATCTACTCAGTGTGGAAGTCAAAGAAGAAGTGAAAAAGGAGAAACTCATAGCAACCACCATGAATCTTTTGGTTCCTAAGAAAGAGAAATAAAGCATTACGTTTATTAACATTCAGATTATATATTCTTTTATTATTTTCTGTGGTTTCAGCTTTCCAAATATTTTAGGTTCAGACAGTGTTTATCGTTTGTTTTTTTAACATCATTGCCTTTTTTTATGATTTCAAGATTTGTTATCTACTTTTTTGACATGATTGTTTACTTAAATTCGTTGTCATATATTCATCTTAATTTATATAATGTTTCGTATTGATTGCAATTAACTATATAATTTTTTTTTTTCATTTTGTAAATGTCATTATTTTTTTTCTTCAATTTACTTGGAAATGAATGATATCTCTAATTACACATGTTATGTTATTGAAAATATTTATACAATCATTGTTAACATGTCATTAAACATAAATTTTAAACATACATTTTTTCAAACTCATATTTAAGTATGTTAAATGATTCTTACACTTCTTTGTTAGTATATAAAAGTAATTTATCTTTTGAAGTTCATGTTAATTAATCACTTTCTAAAAGACTTTTTACAT
Organism: Centrapalus pauciflorus; assembly: GCA_020465985.1. NCBI lineage: Eukaryota > Viridiplantae > Streptophyta > Magnoliopsida > Asterales > Asteraceae > Centrapalus > Centrapalus pauciflorus. The sequence continues at coordinate 98,518 of JAANYP010005327.1, read as the reverse complement.
GAACGATTATTTCATGTAACAAATTTTATGTAATATGTTAATATACAATTCTAAACTAATATATAATGTAAATTGATTTTAATAGTGATATTTTTATCCATACTTATATGACAATTTTCCTAATAAACATAACCAACTAATACTTTTAAAATAAAATATTATTCATACAACTTTATACATGGGTTGCTAAACTAAATGGTAAAAAATGATTTAAATTTATTTTATTATTTCTTACAAATTTAGCCTAATAAAAGATCCATCCTACATCGTAACCACCTTTTTGTAAACACATAATTGTATGTATAATGAGTATTCTTTGAAACTTTTAATTGGTCGCATATGATTGTAGAGCATCTGTGTTGATGATCATATCAAGTTATTAACGATGTTAATGCATGGAAGATGACACGAAAAACGAAAAAATGTATTAAATAAATAGTCATCCCTTTAATTTATTATATTTTATCAATAACAATGAAATAGAAATTTAAAATTAAATTACAAGTTATTTTGACCACCTACTTGCCATGTATGAATTAACATTTTCAAATCAATTAATACAAAATTTATGCCATTTGCTAATGTAATAAGTTGAGTTTTGAATTTTTTTGAATTGTAACATTCAAATTTGAATTAAAGACAAAATATTTAAATTCAAAAATCTTTACCGAAATTATATATGACAATTATAGCAATGTTTTTAAATAAAGATGTATATAAATCCTTCCATTCTTAATAAACAATTTCTTTGATACATAGCTCTTCTCTAACTCTTTCGTGATGGCCATAGAAAGCTACCACATTCATACTTCAATACTTCCTTTTATATATATATATATATATATATATATATATATATATATATATATATATATATATATATATATATATATATATATATATATATATATATATATATATATATATATATATATATAGACACACACACACACACACTCATATATATCCTATATGTAAACCTTATATGCAGGTCTCTATCTTCCACAAGTTAATTAGTTCAATTATAATTCTTATATCTCTTGCTTTCACCAGCATGGCTACACCGCAGTGTAAAACAATATGTGTATACTTGCCATGTATGAATTAACATTTTCAAATCAATTAATACAAAAGTAGGTTGTTACCCATGTATTACATGGGTTAATTTTAGAAATTGATATTTATATATATGTATAATATAATAATTATATGAATAAAAAGGTTTGCTTAATTTTAGTTAGTTAGTTATTAAATTAATCAATATTAGATTTATATAGATTTGATTTGCTTTAAAATATATAAATAAATCAGTAAATGACGTGGCAAAATGAGAGAGCCACATGTGGCAAATTAAATGAGAGCATCCCATGTGGCATTTAGTTACTATTTTAATTGTATAGATTGAATAGATTTATGCCATTTGTTAATGGAATAATTTGAATTTTAAATTTTTTTGAATTGTAACATTCAAATTCGAATTAAATACAAAAAATTTAAATTCAAATAACTTACCAAAATTATATATGATAATTATAGCAATGTTTTTAAATAAAGATATATATAAATCCTTCCATTCTTAATAAACAAATTCAAACTATAAATTTACAATAAAGTTATCATTCACCCACATTTTCATCATCCAAAACAGAATTCGTAATTCGTTTTCTTCAAAGTCTGAATATCATCGATTAATTCTTTCAATTCTACGGGTGATAATTGTTAATCAGTGGCAGTATCTACTGCCCAAGCATTCACGTCCTCGCTCGATACTCCATTTAACATGTATGTATCTCGCTCTTGATCATTGTTAATTGGTAACATAAAACATCATATCATATTAGAATGTTTTATATGATCATATCTCCATCTTTGATTTTATCAACTTTTATATTCAAAACTACAAACTTGTTTGGATGAAAAATAAAATGAGATGATTTAACTTCTTTTTGGATTTCAGATTCCTCACTTAATAACATTATATAATTTCATCCATCCCGCTACATATTTCAAAATCCTATCAAAATAGAATTCATAACGTGTCTATAATATTGTATATTATTTTGTCAATTTGTCAATTATATAAATGATATTTTCTCCGGATTATATATTTGGTACCAAACATAATTAATTTTTTGGTAATATATATCTCCACATTAGAAAATTAATTAATGTTAATAGAGTCATTTTCAATTACAACTTTACATACTTAATTTAAAAATGTACAATTTACATCATACTCTTTTTTAATCTTCTCGTATTTAATTGGTGTCAAGTCCTTTACTCCGTATTTTATAATTATATAGCTTGGTTTGGTTGATATTTATAAATGATCTCGTTACATATTTCAAAATTCTATTATTCTTGTCAATTTCAATTTTAATTATCTTTACATTTATTATCCATATGTGCTATAATATTTAATATGAGTTCATATGTTTTATTTTACTACATAACAATTCATTTATAATATGTTTTTTGTTTACACACTATTATGGATCATGATGACGAGAAAGAGAGAAGAAAGAAAAGAAAATTGTAGTTGGAACAGAAGAAATTGATGTCTAAAACAAATAGATCACAATCTGAAAATGCATCCACCTCAATACAAAATTTATCACATATAAATTTGCATTAAAAAAAACTCAGAAATGCAATTTTATCTTAAAAATAACGGTGTAACATTTACTATGTCTGCTAATATTTCAAATAGTAAGTTTATTTCATAAATTCCTTATTTCATTCGAATAAAAATATGCATTTGCATACACACACACACACACACACACACATATATATATATATATATATATATATATATATATATATATATATATATATATATATATATATATATATATATGTAAGGTTGAGATCATTGCAGAACTTTAATTTAATGCAGAACTATAGAACCAATCTGCACCATAAGATTATAATATAACACTAGAGATAAGATGGTAAATATGCAATTAACATTAAATTAAATGAGCCCACCAAGTTTGACTACTAACTTTTGACCATTATTTCAAGTCTTTTAATATTAAATGAACATGCATTGTTGCATATATTATATATAGTGTTACTTCAACGTTTATATATACAAAGTGTTTAGGGGGTGTGATGTGTACTCTTTTCTGAGCCAATCCTATTCTTGTAATTTCCTTTCTTTTCTCGGTTGTTTTACTAATGGGGTTATATTCATTAAGGAATTCTCGTTTCATTTGATCCCATGTTGTAATGTTGTTGGTTGGTAAGGATACCAACCAATTTTTTGCTTTCTCTTTTCACGAAAAAGGAAATAATCGAAGTTTTAAACCGTTGGTAGTTATACCTCGAACATGGTTTGCTTTACAAATAGATGTGAACTCAGCTAGATGTTCATAGGGTTCCTCACTTGGCATCCCTCGAAAGATCGGAAGAATTTGGAATAACTGAGGACGAACTTCGGGTTCGTTCTCGTTTTCGGGATAACGAATTGGAGACGGATCAGACACATCACCTGGACGGTAATGCGATTCAAC
>JAANYP010005327.1:0-90000 GCA_020465985.1 Centrapalus pauciflorus | reverse complement strand
TTTTTAAATTATATATATATATATATACACACACATATATATATATATATATACATATATATATATATATATATATATATACATATACATATATATATATACATATATCTATATATACATATACATATATATATATATATATACCGCTATATCACCGCCATAACCGCTATAGTCGACCGCGAGACGCTATTAACTGCATAGGATTTTATATATGCATTATATTGTGTTTTCTAAATTATCAATTGGGGCTGTCAGAATCAGAAAATGTGAGAGAGTGTCCGAAACCGAAGGATATTTGTCTGTTTAGGATCACCGGTGGCCTTGACACACACACACACACACACACTCATATATATCCTATATGTAAACCTTATATGCAGGTCTCTATCTTCCACAAGTTAATTAGTTCAATTATAATTCTTATATCTCTTGCTTTCACCAGCATGGCTACACCGCAGTGTAAAACAATATGTGTATACTTGCCATGTATGAATTAACATTTTCAAATCAATTAATACAAAAGTAGGTTGTTACCCATGTATTACATGAGTTAATTTTAGAAATTGATATTTATATATATGTATAATATAATAATTATATGAATAAAAAGGTTTGCTTAATTTTAGTTAGTTAGTTATTAAATTAATCAATATTAGATTTATATAGATTTGATTTGCTTTAAAATATATAAATAAATCAGTAAATGACGTGGCAAAATGAGAGAGCCACATGTGGCAAATTAAATGAGAGCATCCCATGTGACATTTAGTTACTATTTTAATTGTATAGATTGAATAGATTTATGCCATTTGTTAATGGAATAATTTGAATTTTAAATTTTTTTGAATTGTAACATTCAAATTCGAATTAAATACAAAAAATTTAAATTCAAATAACTTACCAAAATTATATATGATAATTATAGCAATGTTTTTAAATAAAGATATATATAAATCCTTCCATTCTTAATAAACAAATTCAAACTATAAATTTACAATAAAGTTATCATTCACCCACATTTTCATCATCCAAAACAGAATTCGTAATTCGTTTTCTTCAAAGTCTGAATATCATCGATTAATTCTTTCAATTCTAGCGGTGATAATTGCTAATCAGTGGCAGTATCTACTGCCCAAGCATTCACGTCCTCGCTCGATACTCCATTTAACATGTATGTATCTCGCTCTTGATCATTGTTAATTGGTAACATAAAACATCATATCATATTAGAATGTTTTATATGATCATGGGATAATTGCGCAAAAAACCCTAAAGTTGGACCATTTTTGTGATTAAAACCCCTAACCATTTTTCGTTGCACAAAAAACCTCTAACCGGTAAAATCTTTTGAAATTAGGACATTACCGGTTATAATAGGTTGATATGCTTACATGGCACACACGTGGCGTCCACATGGCAAACCCGACTTACGTGGCGCCTACGTGGCACTACATATATAATTCTTAAAGTGAATTTTTGCATAAAAAACCCCGAAATTGGTGACTTTTTCGATTAAAACCCTTAAATATTTTTTTTTTCACCTCTAACCAACAATAATATTTACCTTTTCTCTTCTTCTCTACCTCCCGCAACTCCGATTACTCTATCCCCTCTTTATGTTCAGTGTTGTTTATTTTATGTATGTATGTTCGATTAACTTTTGCCGTTTAATTTTGAATTTTAACTTCAATTGTGCCGATTGAATCAATTTCATTTCGTGTTTACGAGTTGCATTTTTAGCTTCAACTTTATGTTCAATTTCGTTTATTTATGTTCCATTTTAGCTTTCGAATATGATCAGACAGAGCAGTGAGGTTCGCTAGCCTAGAGGGTGGAGGTTTCATTGGGAAACGAATTTTATGTTTAATAAATAAAAGAGTTAATTACAAAAATGGTCCATGTGGTTTGTCTTAAAATTTGGATTTGGTCCCTGAACTTTCAATTTTGCAGAAACGGTCCTTATTTTCATAGTTTGTTTGCAATTTTGGTCCCTCAACCTATTAACTTTTCTAATATTACCAAATTACCCTTATTTTGATGCAAACTATAGGGACCATTTCTACAATTAATTTTTTTAACTCTTTTTTATTCTTAATTAAATAAATTATTTTTTGGTGTTACTTAGATTTAATAAACTATAAAAATAGAAAAGAATTATTTAATTATTTATGTTGGTTCATAAATGATTTAGATATTTTTAGTCTTAATTTATTTTTAATTTACTATAATCAAAGTGTAAACCATTCAAAATTTATAATCGAAAAAATCATTTATGTTTAGAAATTATTTTTTAAAGGTTTCATAAATATGAAAGTTTTTCTCTATAATTATTTATACTGGTTCATACATTTATTATAAAAAAATATTTATGTTGATCAAATCACAAATACCATTTATGTAATTGACTCTACTTTATTTTTAGTGTTAATTAACTTTAATAAATTATAAAGAACTTAAATAAATAAAATTTTAACGTTTAATTTGACCGAGCTAAAAAAACTTCCAAATGGTCTAAGACAACTCAAATTATTTTATTTAACATATCAATTATTTTATCGTTTTAATTTTTAATTACACCAAAAACGATTTAAAATTTTAGGTCCATATAACATCTTTGATATTCATGATTAACAACTTTAATCATCGAACTTTGGTTTGTCAGACCTTTACATAAAAATCGAGAAATATAAATAGGTTTTTATTCTTTTTTCGTCTTTCAATTTGATTTTTCATTTTAATCAGATTAAATCGACACCTTAAAAATTTAAACCATTTATATTTATCACTTTATCATTATCACCTTGCTTTGTACAAATGTGAACAGATTATAAAAAAAAAACCTTTGGCCGATTTTATTTAAAAATAAAGTAAAATATATTTGACCAACAAACATATTTTTATTATAAATTTATGAACCAACATAAATAATATAGAGTCAAATATTTTTATAATATTTTATATATGAAACCTCTAGAAATAAGTTTCCAAACATAAATGACTTTTTCGATTATAAATTTTGATTGGTTTACACTTTGATTATAGTAAATTAAAATTAATTAAGACTAAAAATATCTAAATCATTTATGAACCAACATAAATAATTAAATAATTCTTTTCTTTTTTTATAGTTTATTAAATTTAAGTAACACTAAAAAATAATTTATTTAATTAAGAATAAAAAAGAGTTAAAAAATTAATTGTAGAAATGGTCCCTATAGTTTGCATCAAAATAAGGGCAATTTGGTCATATTAGAAAAGTTAATAGGTTGAGGGACCAAAATTGCAAACAAACTATGAAAATAAGGACCGTTTCTGCAAAATTGAAAGTTCAGGGACCAATTCAAAATTTTTGGACAAACCACAAGGACCATTTTTGTAATTAACTCTAAATAAAATTTTAATAAATATTCATGTCATTAAAATACAATCAGTGAAGACTCAATTTTAATTATCTTTATTGGTTGGAGGGTTTTTATCAAATGAAAATTGATTTGGGGTTTTAATTGAAAAAACTAAACAAGTTTGAGGTTTTTTACGCAAAAATCTATTTAAAATTTGTAGACGTCATCAAGTTGCAACCGGCTAAACCGGTTGCAAGTCAAAATTTTTGAAAAAATCCCAAATTTACAAAGTTTTAACCGGTTGGAGGTTTTTTGTGCAATGAAAAATGGTTGTGGGTTTTAATCGCAAAAATGATCCAATTAAGAGGTTTTTTGCGCAATTTCCCCTATGATCATATCTCCATCTTTGATTTTATCAACTTTTATATTCAAAACTACAAACTTGTTTGGATGAAAAATAAAAAGAGATGATTTAACTTCTTTTTGGATTTCAGATTCCTCACTTAATAACATTATATAATTTCATCCATCCCGCTACATATTTCAAAATCCTATCAAAATAGAATTCATAACGTGTCTATAATATTGTATATTATTTTGTCAATTTGTCAATTATATAAATGATATTTTCTCCGGATTATATATTTGGTACCAAACATAATTAATTTTTTTGGTAATATATATCTCCACATTAGAAAAATAATTAATGTTAATAGAGTCATTTTCAATTACAACTTTACATACTTAATTTAAAAATGTACAATTTACATCATACTCTTTTTTAATCTTCTCCTATTTAATTGGTGTCAAGTCCTTTACTCCGTATTTTATAATTATATAGCTTGGTTTGGTTGATATATATAAATGATCTCGTTACATATTTCAAAATTCTATTATTCTTGTCAATTTCAATTTTAATTATCTTTACATTTATTATCCATATGTGCTATAATATTTAATATGAGTTCATATGTTTTATTTTACTACATAACAATTCATTTATAATATGTTTTTTGTTTACACACTATTATGGATCATGATGACGAGAAAGAGAGAAGAAAGAAAAGAAAATTGTAGTTGGAACAGAAGAAATTGATGTCTAAAACAAATAGATCATAATCTGAAAATGCATCCACCTCAATACAAAATTTATCACATATAAATTTGCATTAAAAAAAACTCAGAAATGCAATTTTATCTTAAAAATAACGGTGATATTTCAAATAGTAAGTTTATTTCATAAATTCCTTATTTCATTCGAATAAAAATATGCATTTGCACACACACACACACACACACACACACACACACACACACATATATATATATATATATATATATATATATATATATATATATATATATATATATATATATATATATATATATATATGTATGTATGTATATATGTAAGGTTGAGATCATTGCAGAACTTTAATTTAATGCAGAACTATAGAACCAATCTGCACCATAAGATTATAATATAACACTAGAGATAAGATAACACTAGAGATAAGATGGTAAATATGCAATTAACATTAAATTAAAGGAGCCCACCAAGTTTGACTACTAACTTTTGACCATTATTTCAAGTCTTTTAATATTAAATGAACATGCATTGTTGCATATATTATATATAGTGTTACTTCAACGTTGAATATGCGATATAAATTGTAATTCGACATTGAATGATCTTGATATAATATATTGAATGATCGTCTGGGTAAATTTTTTTTAACGAAAAATAAACACGTAAAATTTTTTCAAAAAAAATATATAATTACTGGTCTTGTTAAACTAAGGATAGTCCACCAAGTTTGACTACTAATTTTTTACCATTATTTTGACTCTTTTAATATTGAATGTACATGCAGTGTTGCATATATGATATATAGTATTACTTCGACGTTGAATATATGATATAAACTGTTATTTAGACATTTAATGATCTCGAGATGCTATATTGCATGGTGGTCCGCGTGAAATTTTTTTTACGAAAAATAAACACGTAAAATTTTTTCTAAAAAAATATATCATGACCGGTCTCGTTTTAAGGAGTATAAAATTCTCGTTTTTATGGTATAATTTTTTTGATTTAAAACTTAATAATATTAATGTTATTTTAATTTAAAGAAATATGATATTTTTTTTACTAATGACAATCTTTTTGCTAATGACAATCTTTTCCTTTTTTTTACCCTTCCAATAATTAAAATATCATCAATACCAATATTTTTTCATTAATTCCAAACTTGACACATTTAATCAAGACCATTAGATTAATCTAATTAATGGACGATATTGGTTCTACAGTTCTACACTAAATTTAGGTTCTGCAATGATCTCAACTATATATATATGGAGTGGATCAAATGAGGACTGTCCTTAAAATGAAGACGGTAAGTTTCAGTAAAAATAAGACACGTCATCAATATTAATCCATATCATCAAGAGTATGTTAGACATTTATAAATTTAAATTAAATTATAAAATAAAAAAAGAATTTATTCATTCTTCCGAATTTCCATAATTACATACTTAAATCTCTCTCTTCCCAACATAATTATTCACATTCCAAAATAAAATCTCTCTCTCTCTCTCCCTCCATCCCTCCCTCCCATGGTGACACACACACTACCATCTTCTCCGGCGGTCTTCCACCCTTTCCCCTCTTTCGCGGTCGCCGCTGTTGTGATATAACCAACGTTAATGACGTGAACCCGACACCACAACCCCGCACCAACGTCAAAGACGTGAACTGTGTACCACCGCTGCCGTGAATCCCTTGCTTGAACCATGAGTCGACGCTTACATCCTCCTCCTCCTCTTTTTCTTGAACCGTGAACCACCGTTCGCCGTGAACCCTCTGCCTTCATGAACGGTGTACCGCCGCCGCTGTGAATCGCTTGCTTGAACTGTGAACCGCCGCTCGTCTCCTCCTCACTTACTTGAATTGTAGGGGTTATGAATCACGTTGGGTCATCGAACTGATTCACAATAAGTGATGTCGTCGAAATCGGTGTTGTGAACCATAAGTTGTGTCGTTGAAATCGGTGGTGTCATGAATCACAATGACATTGTGAATCATTGTAGGTGTTGTGAATCACGATGGTGCCAAAGAAATCGATGTTGCCTGATTCACAATTAAAAACCAATAGAATTAATGTGAAATATATGATGCACAATGACCAAAATGCCATTTTATTAGATTTCACCTCATATAATATTCAAATTAATTACAATTATGCCACATTGCTTATTATTGGTTGATTCACAAAATAAAGTAATTCTTAGAGAGAGAGAGAGAGAGAGAGAGAGAGAGAGAATATTGTTCGTGTGAGTACCTAAAAAATGCAGAGTGAGTACCTATGAACACACGGGTTTCAGATGTGAACATGTTGCGAGAAAAAGTTTTTTAAATTTTTTTTTCATATTCATTTAGATACAAATAATATAAGCTTATTTGTAAAAGAATTACATACATTCACACTTTCTAACCTCTTAAAAGTCATGTGAACATGAAAAAAATTCATGTGAACATGCTTAGTGTGAACATACGTTCACAACAGTGCAGTTCATGGGAACATGCACGTTTCACATAGTTATAGTGTATGTTTATGAGTGATTTTTTACAAGTTGTCTTGTATTATTAATTTAAACATGATTATGAAAAAACAATTCAAAAAATGTTTTTAAGCGAGGTATCTCCGGTACTCCGCAAAACTAATGGTACTCATTTGAACCCATATATATATATATATAATCAGGTTCATCAGCGTACCTATGAGATTCCAGCGTACCCATCGTACCCTAATGTGAATGATCATTCACATACTTTTTTAAATTAAACATGAAAGTTTTTTAAGGTCGGTACCTTCGGCTGCACTTGATTTCGAGAGGTACTTATTTGAACCTGTATATATATATATGGTCGAGATCCATGGAAAACTAAATTAGACTGGAGTACTGAAAAACCATATCAAATGTACATGTTCATTATGATAAAATGTTAAATTTCATGTAACATTATAATATACATATGTTCAAAATTGCATTATGATTATATATATGGTCGAGATCCATGGAAAACTATATTAGACTGGAGTACTGGAAAATCATATCAAATGTACATGTTCATTATGATAAAATGTTAAATTTCATGTAAAATTATAATATACATATGTTCAAAGTTGCATTACGATTAACTAATTCATATCATTTACATGTTCATTAAGACAAAATGTTTAATTTCAAGCAAAAATGCATAATATACACATGTTCATGCATATTGCATATTTGAACATGTGCATATTGTTATTTTGCAGGAAATTAAACATTTTATCTTAATGAACATGTAAATTATGTGAACTAGTCAATAATAATGCACATTTGAACATATGTATATTGTGGTTGTGCATTAAATTTAACATTTTACCGTAATGAACATGTACATTTAATATGATTTTCCAGTACTCCAGTCAAAGATGATTTTCCATAGATCTTGAACCCATATATATATATATATATATATATATATATATATATATATATATATATATATATATATATATATATATATATATATATATATATATATATATATATATATATTATATATATATAGTTACATACACACACACACACACACACACACATATATATATATATATATATATATATATATATATATATATATATATATATATATATATATATATATGTATATAGTTACATACACACACATGTTATGTCTATATTTTTCATATTACCTTATAGATTGTCATTTTTTTTATTTATACAATTTAACAACCAACGATTTTGACCAAACATCTCTTTTATTTATGTTCGAATGAATTTTTATAAATTTTCATTATAAAATAAGATTCATAAATAGATGATGAAATTGTTTTAACTATATTTAAATATTATCCATAATTATTATTTGTGTATCTATTTCATTTAATTGTAGATAATTTGTTTATGTATTTTGTTATAAGCCATTTCAGGTAATTACACCCCTCAATATTTTATAAATCAAGCAAATGATGTATCTCAAAAGTGACAACGTGTTCAGGTTTTTATATATTATAGCTTAATAATTAGTTTGATGTGTTCGTAATATAACAATAAAAAAATGCAATTGTTCATAATATATTCATGTCATAATAGTCTAAGATTAAATATGCTCATTATTGTGTGTGTGTGTGTGTGTGTGTTAAAAATACAACTATCCATTGTGTTTAAGCATTAGGATCCTCAAAATGAGGTAATTAATTCTATTTTTTTTTCCAACTTCTTGCGGTGATAAAGACATTAAAAACCGTTTGAGACATACAATTACAATCGTTTGTTGTTGTAATAAAAATAAATTAACTAATGTGTATAACATTATAATGTTACAAAATACTCTTCTTTATATATTGTATCATATGTTATCTATTGTACTATAGGTGTGTCACAATCATCAATCATGTTGCGACATGTTTATGGTCAGATGCACAACAGAAGTTGTTTTCAGGCAGAATCTTTATCATCTTCGAAGAAACTATCAGTGGGTTCACATAAGCTTATACGAAAACGTGAAACTAGAACAGATGTTCCTGTCATTGATTTAACAACAAATGAAGATGTATGTCATGTACTGTATAGTGACAATCAGGCGATATCTACATGTAAAAATTTCTAGTCTAACAAACTCAATAATTTTTGTTATGTACATATATATCATATCTCATTTTAGTATATTTTGTGTAACATGTTACGTTGATCATGGAAATGACTCACGTGTGTGAAATGTGTAATGCAACTTTATGACGTGCTGAAAGTCTTAGAAGCAAAAAAACCTGGACGACCCAATTGTTTTAGTGTTTGTTGTGGAGGTGGAAAGGTATTGCTACCAAAGTGGAAAGAAGCTCCAGATTTGTTGTTAAATCTTTATACAAAGCATGACGCTAAAAGCAAGAACTTTCAAAAGAACATCAGACGTTACAACATCATGTTTTCATTTACATCTATGGGTAGAAAAGTTGATTATTCAATTTCATGTTTTCATTTACATATATGGGTCGAAAAGTTGATTATTCAATCAATAAGGGTAATGCACGTAATGTGTTTAGACTTCATCGGCAAAACTACCATGATATTGGTAGCTTACTCCCTCCCGATGGACAGAAGGCGAAGTTTTCACAACTTTACATATACGATAAAGATAATGAGATTCCAAACAGATCAGATGCAATCAGGTAACTACACATTTGTATTTAAAAAAATATTCATATGTTACAGTAGATCAATAATAATAAAAACATTTTATTTTACACTTTTAGGAAGGATAAATCCAGTTTGATAGATGATGTTATGGATCATGAAACAATTAAAGATCTAAAGGAACTTCTGGATGCCAAAAACCCATTTGTCATTTCTTATAGGATGTTTAGAGACTGTTATGTTGCAAATGACCACAATAACGTTTCATTAAAACTAATTGGAAGAAGAGTTCATGATGGAAGCAATTATAATCTTCCAACTGCATCCGAAGTTGCAGCGTTGATTGTCGGTGATATTGGTCATACTTCTGATAAAAAAGATGTTATTCTAGAAAGAAAATCAGGCAGACTTCAACGTATAAGTGAACTCCATCCAGCATATCTTGCTCTGCAATACACTTTATTTCCTTTTGGAGATGATGGATATAGTGTTGACATTCCACACAGAGATGTATTGGATGTTAACTCATGTAAACGTCCGAACTGTACCATGAGGGAATTTTTTGCATACAGAATACAAGATCGAGAGAACTCATTTTCGCTGATACTTAATTCTAGACGTCTATTTCAACAGCTTTTTGGTAGACGCTTATACGATGATTGAATCAGATCGTCTGTGTTTCATACGTAACCAACAAAAGGTCTTGAGAGTTTAATCATACAATAACCTTTCTACCTCTCTTCAACAAGACAATATGAATGCTTCATCTATTGGAAAGACGTGTGATTTTTTTAATTCACGGGTGGTGCAAGATATATGCAACAAAATTATTTAGATGCAATGGCATTATGTAAATGGTTTGGATATCCCGACCTTTTTCTAACTTACACTTGCAACACAAAATGGCCTGAGATTGCAAGATTTTTTTCAGATAAAAATCTTCGACCAGATGACTGACCTGATATTTTATGCACACTCTTCAAAATCAAGCTTGATGAATTAATCCAGGATTCGAAGAAAAAAATGTTTTGGGCGCTACTGGAGCATGTAACAATAAAACTTACTTTTATAACATCTTCTTTAATTACCATTACATATATGTCACATCTTATAATTAATTTTATATTACCTTTGTAGTTGTATATACCATAGAATTTCAAAAACGCGAATTGCCTCATAGTCATATATGTATTTTTTTGCAATCTGATTGTAAAATTCCAACATATGTGGAAATTGATCCATTCATATGTCGAGGTTCCCGACAAAGATGAAAACCCTGATCTTTATAAACTCGTGAGTTCACAATACATGAGCCATGTGGTGATGATAATCCTAAATGTCCATGCACAGTAAATGGTAAGTGTACCCAACATTTTCCAAAAAGGTTTATTGACAGATTATCTGTTGATGCTAATGGATTCCCTGTGTATCGAAGACGTGACAATGGACGTTTTGTTCAAAAAGGTCAAATTCAATTGGATAACAGATATGTCGTTCCGTACAACAAGTATCTATTGAAGAGATACCAGGCACACTTGAATATAGAGTCGTGCAATTATGCTTCGTCGATTAAATATCTGTTTAAATACATCAATAAAGGTCCGGATAGAGTGACTGCGGACGTATGTCATTCAGATGATGATGCTGATAAAGATCAAATAAACTTCGATGAAATAAAATATTACAACGAATGTCAGTAATGATTGATTTTGAGTAAAATGTTTACATTTTATGTATACTTTTCAATACCATTTTTTAAATACATTGCTCTCAAGCATGACAAACAATTCACAAATTTAACAGATGAACAATGAAGTGTTTACGAACAAGTGATGAATGTTGTCGATGCTGATGATTGTGGAGTTTTCTTTGTGTATGGGTATGGTGGTACTAGTAAAACGTTTATATGGAGAACGTTATCTGCAGCTATACGCTGTAAAGGTGGAATTGTATTAAATGTTGCCTCGAAGTGGTATTGCATCACTATTATTAAGCGGTGGACAGACGACACATTTTCGATTCTGTATTCCAATTAATCTCAATGAGGATAGTATATGCACCACTAATGCAAACAACGATGTTGCAATGTTAATGAAGATAAGCAAGTTAATAATTTGGGATGAAGCTCCTAAGGTACATAAGCATGCATTCGAAGCGTTGGATAGAACGTTAAAAGATTTCTGAGTACCCTTGACTCAAAAAATGTTGAAAAACTGTTTGGAGGAAAGGCTATAGTATTTGGAGGTGATTTCAGAGAGATTCTTCTGGTAATTCCGAAAGGAAATAAAAGCGACATTGTCAATGCAACACTTAATTCATCTTATATTTGGCAACATTGTTGTGTTCTGAAATTGATAGTTAATATGAACTGATAGTTGGAAGTGACAGACATAATTTGGAGGAAACAAAGGAGTTTGTCGAATGGATACTAAGTATTGGAGAGGGTAACATTGGCAGAGATAATGATGGTGAAGTTGATGTTGATACTCCAGATGATCTTTTGATAAAAGATTCGTATGATCTCAAGGGTTCAATTATTCAATTTGCATATCCGGATGTTGTTTTAAATTGCAAAGTTCCTTCTTATTTTCAAGAAAGAGCAATTCTTGCACCAACACAGGAAGTCGTGGATATTATAAATAATAGGTTGCTTGAATCTTTCGAAAGAGATGAGAAAGTATATTTGAGCTCGAATACTGTAAGTGAATCGGAGTTTGTTCACAATAACTTTGGAAATGACTTATACTCGACTGATGTCATAAACGGTTAAAAGTTTGCAGGTTCGCCAAATCATAAAATTGGTGTTAAAGGTTAATGTTCCTATCATGTTGCTTCGAAATATCGATCAATCTGGTGGTCTATGCAATGGAACAAGATTACAAATGGTAAAACTTGGAAAGTGTATTATTGAAACAGAGATTATATCATGAATCAACATTGGTAGCAGAACTTTTATACCTAGGATGAGGCTCAGTCCTTCAGACAAGAATATACCATTTACAGTTTATAGAAGACAGTTTCCTGTTGCCATTTGTTTTGCCATGACAATAAACAAAAGCCAGGGACAATCTCTATCAAGAGTTGGGTTGTTTTTGCCAATACCGGTTTTCACACATGGGCATTTGGATGTTGCATTATCAAGAGTTAAGAGCAAACAAGGGTTAAAAAATATTGATATCCGGTAAAGACGGCTCTCTCACCACAAAGACGTCCAATGTTGTATGTAAGGAAGTGTGGCTAATTTATAAGTTTGTTTTTTCATAAGTTATGTGTGTTATATTATAAGTTTTTCTCTACGTGTCCTTATTTTAAATATTACTTATATATGTAGCGTTTTTCTACAAAATAACTATATAATTTGTTTGTTTGTATCAAACTTCTATGTGATGTTTGTGATTCTATAGTTCAAAAAATCTTTAAAAAATAACTATTTATTAAATACCCGTGTAATACACGGGTTCATAACCTAGTGATCGTCTATTTGATAAACCTCAATTCAAGATATGTATCGGATAAGCATCAATAAGATACTCTGATATCTTAGGAATGTTAGTTATAACTATTTATTAATGATAGTCATATCCATTCCTTAAATATAGATGTCTACGAAAGTCTATAAATAAGGCATGTCAGACTTCCCAAAGGTAATATGATTATTCAAGCAATACTCTTAAACCCTAATTCTCGAGTAATCTACTGACTTGAGCGTAGGAGTGTCTTTCCCAGGGGAACGTCCCTGGGTCTTTGCAGGTATTTCGTCGATAAAAAACATCTATCGGACGACAGCGCTTTTTCCACGCAGCAACATTGGCGCCATCCGTGGGACACGAGCAAAATATGTCTACGTGTTCTTATTCTTGTGGAAAGAGGATGAAGGTTATGTTGTGTTTGATAACGTGATCCAGTGTCCGTATAAGAAAAAGAGAAAACCCAAATCTATTTCAAAGTCACCAAACACGATGTAGTGTGGAGTTAAGCAGTAAACAAGCCCTGTCGTCAGTATGTGAATCCATCACCGTCAAAGGAGATCCAACAAAGTAGGTCTTTGAGACTTGTGCAGTAGGTAAAACATCATTTTTCTTATAATATTACTCCTCGTTGGTGAAAAAAAGATTGCATATTGCCAAGTTTCTTTACGAAATTGCTAAAAGAAAGATATGGGAGAAACAATTTAAGAAAAAAGAGGAACCAATCTCTAGCTTATGCAGTAGTCTTTACCTAGTGGTTTTTTATTATCAAAAGAAAAGAGACGAAATCGGTGATCGATAAAGTGAATGAAAATCACGCATGGAATAATAATATCTCTCTTCGGTATGTATGATGAATGTATTCCGTACAATAAGTTAAAGGCCTGAATGTCATTCGATTTGTTCAAGTGCTCTTTCTTCCTAGTCTGGAAGTTTTGACCGGTATTCTTTAGTTTGAAGTCGTCTAGCTTGTACCTCTATTATGTGGTTTGTCAATAAACACTACACCCGCCTTTTGATCCGAACAACTTCGTCTGGTGGTCGATGTCACAGAGAGTTCATAACCCGTCTATTCCTAGTTCGATAACTTCGGTTCTCAATCCAATAACTTCGAATCACTCTTTGTTCGGTGACATCCGGATCAAAAATATTTAGACTGGTACTTCTTTAGTGTGAAAGCTTCAAGGTTCTGGACCGTTCCTTATTTGAAAAGCCATATAACAATGAATAACATGAATACCTCGACTTTTGGGTGGAGTTAGTTCGCTCTATGTCAATAAAAAAAATTTGTTGCTTCCTTCTCATAGCCACGAGGGAGCCGAGACCTTTTTCCCAATTTATCCTACCAACAATTGACGAATAAAGTCGATAAATTCGCACCGCTTGGTACTTTCGGTGCTCAGTCGAAACAATGCAAGGCCTTGATATATAGGCACAACGTCTTAATTGTCAGGTATCTGCAGTCCGTACCTTATGTTAATTTTTTCTCTGGAGAAAGCATTGTTTTACGAATGTTTTTATCTGATCATATAAGGTGTGGTGCTTATAATCATGTTTGAAAGCTCATTTGCACCAGGTGTTATTTTGAAGGACTCTCATATCAAACCTTTTTAATAAAAATTATCAATGTCGTCTTATATTTAAAGGACGGTCAACACGCGCTAGCGTACTTTGTATATACATGGTGCGGTTCAAAAGTTATCTTGGATCCATTATGAAGGTCTACTAACCAATTTCCCAGAACGGTCGACCAAGAAAGCGAATAATGGATAATATTCAGGTTCCAAAAAAGGAACAGGGTCTCGATAAGATCCAAATAGAGGAAGTAATTCAGTAAGATTCGACGATAATCAACATGGATTTGAAGGATGGGTTCTCTTCATGAACAACGATTTTTCATTCGACAATCATGCATCTTGTGATATGACTAAGTCTTTTGTGGATCAGACATAAGTTATATTGCTATTTTTATAGAAAGACTCATGTCCGTTTCGAAAGGGAGTAGTTAATTCACAATGTCACAGAATGTCTTCGATGATTTTCTGCCTAATCTTTGTAGCCACGCGCTTGAACATCCCGACATATGGAGCCTTGAACAAGTCGTGATGAATTAATCACAATCATCACAAAATAGTATGTTAGTTATGTATTAGTTTAAAGTATGTTGTATGATTATGTAATTAAAGTAAGTAGAAGGACCTAATTAGCATATAGCAAAGTCGAAATGGTGTGTCTTATCCAAAAGGACACAACCATTCATGAAGGGGTACCACGAAGAGTTGCAATGGTTCATTCGCAACCTTTCGATTTGTATATATAGGTCCTATGTAAACAGTTGTGTGTGTGATTTCTAAAGATTGTCAATAAAGATTTATATTTTAGTAAGAATTCCTGTGCATTTGAGGGTTCGAATCCAACAATTGGTATCAGAGTGAAGGATTTTTGATTCTAAAGCTTCATCATATACCATCAGGAACAGGAACAGTACGCAACAATCTAAGAAATTCACCACTGGTTTTTCAGAACCAACGTCGTAGTAAGATCAGTAAGAGTAAGTCGTTGATGCGCAAGGAGGCCGAACACATTGTATAACTACCAAACAGGCACCAACGTGAAATCATTTTCGATTTCAAGAATTATCAAACCAGTAAGTGGAACATCATGGTAAGTCAAACCCCAAAACAAAACCGACACAAGGAGTTCAGAGAAACAAACAAAAGTCATATCGCAAACCCTAGGAGTTGCAAAAGACCGTGTAACACCAAATTGGAGTAAGTTCAGTACGAGTACGAATTAGACAACTGTGACCGGCCGTTTTGTCTAATAAAGGAAACCTAGTGATGTAAGAAACCTTAGCGTTTCTAAGTAAATAAGAAACAACCTAGTGTTTCAAAGTAAGTAAGTAAGAGAAAACCGCAGTGTTTTCAGAAACCTAGTGTTTCCAAGTAAGAGAAAACCACAGTGTTTTCAGAAACCTAGAGTTTCCCAAGTATGCATGTAAGAGAAAACCACAGTGTTTTCAGAAACCTAGAGTTTCCCAAGTAAGCAAGTAAGAGAAAACCACAGTATTTTCAGAAACCTAGATTTTCCCAAGTAAGCAAGTAAGAAAAAATCGCAGTGTTTTCAAAAACCTAGTGTTTCACAATAAGAGAAACCATTGTGTTTCAAAGCAAGTAAGAAACTGATCATACGATCAGAAGTAAGAAGTGAGGTTGGTCACGTTTAGTGATCACAAGAAAGAAATCAAGTAAGAGAAGCTTTTAAGTTTCAAAAGTATGGCGAAAGGAGAAGCACCTACACAAATACATGAGCAAAGTGTAACACTTTAGTGCCCGAAACTAAATGAAACAAGTTACACTACCTGGACAATCATAATAGAATCAATAATAAAGGCATATGGTCTTTGGGAAGCACTTGATGCCACAGAAGATGTAGATGAAAGAAAGATGGAAACAACAAAAGTAATGATACTAACAACATTGTCGGAAGATGTTTTAATGCAAGTTTCACAGTACGCAAGTGCGAAAGAAGTATGGGAGTCTATTAAAGTACGATACATGGGAGAAAACCGAGTTCAGCAAGCACGCCTACAAACTTTAAGGAGCGAATTGGAGACGTTGAAGATAAAAAATGATAAAATTGTAAGTGACTTTGTAGGAAAATCGGGAAGCATAAGAGGCAAAGTCTTGGTTCAAATCTTAAAGACAAAACACTAGTAAGAAAGTTATTGAACTCCGTCCCAAAGAAGTTTCTACCGATCGTAGCATCCATCGAACAACACTCAGAAGTTGACAAGATGTCATTGAAGAAGCAACAGGAAAAATAATAACTTTTGAATAACGACTTAAAAGTCAAGATGAACCATGAGAAGATCACCAAGGCAAACTTCTAATGGAAAATTCAAGAGTTTAACACCAAGGCAGAGGTCGAGGAAGAAACTTTAATAAATGAGGAAAATAACGTGAAAGAGGTACGAATCGAGAACAAAACAAGAACAAAATGAGATGTTATGAATGTGGTGAATTGGTCACTTTGCATACGAATGTTCAAAATGGAAAGATAAGGACAAGAAGCAAGAAACACATCTCATTTATCAAAGCGACGAAGAAACTACATTGTTGTAGACAAGATGATCATGATTAAGGGGGTGAATGATGGATTAATCACAATCATCACAAAATAGTATGTTAATTATGTATTCGTTTAAAGTATGTTGTAAGATTATGTAATTAAAGTAAGTAGAAGAACCTAATTAGCGTATAACAAACTTGAAAAGGCGTGTCTTATCCAAAAGGACACAACCATTCATGAAGGGGTACCACGAAGAGTTGCAATGGTTCGTTCGCAACCTTTCGATTAGTATATATAGGACCTATGTAATCAATTGTATGTGTGAATTCTAAAGATTGTCAATAAAGATTTATATTTTAGTAAGAATTCCTGTGCATTTGAGTGTTCGAATCCAACAAATCGGTCTTCGAACCCAGATCGAGATAGGATGCATGCAAAGAATATTGTGCCATCAGTTTATTACGAAGCATTTGTCGAGTGACTGATCACAGTGCTCATGGTGACATTAGAGATATAAATGGTTGCCTAAAAAAATAGATTTGTATACCAAAATTCCGAAGGTTTCAGGTGGAAGTTGGCGAACCCATGATATTCAAATGATTGTCATTTGCATTCTTATCTATTGCATTTGAGCTGATAAAGTATCCGATCCAGAATGATTCAAGTTTGGGATGTCATCTGACAAAAGTTTGGTCTGGTATATTTTATCTAGTCACTTTGTTTCAAAAATCCTATATATCCTAGCCAATCTTGATTTGGAGAGAGTTTAATCTAACCGCCAATTATCTGGCATCCGTGTTAGCGAATGCATCTTTTGGTTGCATTCGGAAGAAAATCCAGTGATGGTATCTTAATTCGACAACATTCTACATCCTCGCTTCTCACCTACAATGCATCGCACATGCACAAAAGCTATGTGAAGCTAAAGGTCTTGTTTTTACATTATAGTTGGAGCTTATCACGCCACACTTTTCCGAAATATGCCTCAAGTACATGCCAACGTTGTTGCAAATCATCAAGTTTTTGGAAAAAAGGGCATAGACGATCCCTACACACTTCTCTACTTCTTATCGCCTCCATTTAAGTGATTGATCAAACGTCATATCCATCGCTTGGAACACAAAAAGTCTCTACGCGCTACAAGATAATTCAACCGAAAAACATCCATATAGAAACAACAAAAATTGACCATGTATGATGTTATGATCGAGAGAAAATATCATTTATTGAATTAGAAATGAATTGCTTCTTATTACATTCCATGCATCTCTATTTATACTACTAATCTGCTAAACCTGCTACTGTTACATTGCTATAACTACTTCTACTAAATTCTGTTATTAGTTAACTGATTGTTAACTAAGTGTCAACAAACTACAACAGACTACCAAACTTCTAACTACTGTTTACTGCTTGCTTTGTTCCCATGCACTTGTCTGTGTGAGTACTTGCTAATCACGTATTTAACACCTTCAATCTCCACCTTGATTAGAAGTATTCTGACACATGTAGCACATTTAAACACCACTGTAACTTGGTTCCTGGTAATGATTTTGTCAACATATCTGCTGCATTCAGATCTGTGTGAACTTTCTCCACTTTTACTTCGTCATTGCTGATCACCTCTCGTATGAAATGCAACTTTACATTGATATGTTTGGACCTTTCATGATGCATTGGATTTTTAGCTAAGTGCAAAGCACTTTGGTTATCACAATACACCACTGTATCTTCACTGTGCACACCTAGCTCCTTTAGACATCCCTTTAGCCACATAGCCTCTTTCACAGCTTCTGTTAAAGCTACATATTCTGCTTCCGTTGAAGAAAGAGCTACTATATGATGTAGAGCTGACTTCCAACTGACTGTGCTTCCCTCTATTTTGAATACATACCCACTGACTGACCTGAATTTATCCTGATCTTTTGCAAAGTCAGAGTCTGAGTACCCCTGAACTACTGGTGCACGACTTTCTTGTATACCATACTGTAACCCAACTTCTTTGATCCCTTGTAGGTATCTTAAAATCCACTTGACTGCCCTCCAATGTTCTTTTCCAGGATTGGCTAGATACCTGCTTACTACACTTACAGCATAGGCTAAGTCAGGTCGAGTACACACCATTAAGTACATTAAACTCCCAACTGCTTGGGCATAAGGCACTCCTTCCATTTCTGCTTTTTCATCATCATTACTAGGACAATCCCTTAAGGACAACTTAAACTGATTTCCCAATGGTACACTTACTGCCTTTGCATTTTCCATGTTAAATTTGCATAACACTTTTCTGATGTACCCCTTCTGTGTCAGCATCAACCTCCTTTTGTCTCTGTCTCTATGAATTTCCATACCCAGCATCTTCTTTGCTTCACCCAATTCTTTCATATCGAACTTGGCACTCAACGGATTCTTGGTGGCTTGTATTTCAGCCTTATCATCACAGGCTAACAACATGTCATCCACATATAACAACAAGTATATATATATATATATATATATATATATATGCCTTTCTTAAACTCTTTGAAATACACACAGCTGTCATATGAACTCCTGGTAAAACCATGAGTAACCATGTGTTCATCAAATTTCCTATACCACATCCTTGGAGACTGTTTGAGTCCATAAAGTGATTTCTTTAATAGACACACATAGTCTTCTTTACCATCTACCACAAACCCCTTAGGTTGCTTCATGTAAATGTTTTCATCTAAATCTCCATGAAGAAATGCAGTTTTTACATCCAACTGCTCTAACTCATAGTTGTACTTAGCTGTCAAAGACAATAGGATTCTTATAGAGGCATGTTTCACCACTGGTGAGAAAATCTCTGTGAAATCAACTCCAGGTTTCTGTGTGAATCCTTTTGCCACTAGTCTGGCCTTATACCTCTGTTCAGATACCCCTGGTACTCCATCTTTAATTTTGTATAGCCATTTACATCCTATTATGCTTTGCCCCTTGGGTCTTTTAACAAGTTCCTGTGACACCCTCTAATCCCAACTAAAAGCCACGTCATTTACAATACACATGTGGCATTAACGCAATCACAATCCATATCCCAATGTCAAGGTTTACACAAACACTGATTAGTTAAAATATTTTACGCACATTAACCATAATATCCAAAAGTCAACCCGACATACAAGACCCGACCCGGACCCAAATATTCACGTACGAATCCAGTATCATTTGTCCCAAAGTTTCTAGCAAAGTATCACATACAGATAACAAAAGCAGAATCTCCCGATCGCAGCAAGTCAAGCTCCTATCGTCGCTCAGGAGCTGGCGGTCCTATCTTCGGTCCCCCTGATACACACATCAGACTCGAATACGTAAGCTTCGCAGCTCGTGAGTACACAAGGGTTAGACACTGCACAATTCACATAATCACACATCGCATGTCACATGGCAGCCCTACACTACGTGGCATAACACATGCCAACGAGTCTCTACTCAGAGACCCTAGAGATCCAATACAGAAAGAGATACTCATCTCAATTGGGGATCCCCCCCCTGGAGCCGAACCACGCCCGTGGAAGCTAACAGGAATAACGGCCGCATATATATATATGGGAACCCTTCACAGGGTCAAACAGAGCTACACAGCTCCCACGATACTCATCGCAATATATAGTAATGGATCTCAAATATAACACATAGTAAGAAAGAAAGATCATACCTGAGGGGCAACTCGCAGTGCCCAAACAATTCATATAATCACATATGAAATATTAACACAAAAGACTCGAAAGACAACGACTAGTCTTTGGAAAAAGTCTCGCGTACTCACCTGGATCACCCTGCACAATTTCCCTAACTGTCTGATCCGAACCCGGCCCGTAACAATCTCTGGGAATCCCTGTACACAAATTAATTCTCCCAGATTAATCTCAATTATCCCATAACTGTTAATATACCCAAATGAACCCACAAAACAACCCAACGGACCCCCAAAGCCTAAACCGACCCAAGCCCGCAGAAGCCCGATCGCGGCCCGCGCTCCCTAAGAACATCGCGGCCGCGCTTAGCGCGTCGCGACCGCGTTCACGAAGCAGAACAGTTCCCCTGTTCGTTTTTCTGTTCTGTCCAGGAGGTAATTACCTCCCCAAACCCGATTCCCAACAGATAAAACACATGATATGAATACCAAACTATTACCAACATGCTTACACAAAAATTCCCAACATATAGCCCTATTTATCTCACAAAATCAGATTCAATTGGAAGGTTTCTTACCTTGAACTCCAAGAACACAAAAGAGAAGATTAAATTCTGATTTCACACTTTAATCACTTGATTTATGATCAATTCCAAGTCCCAGCAGCATAGGTTCACACACACACACACCTTTATCTCAGATTTTGCACAAAAGGAAGGAAGAAGGAAACGTTATACACATATACGCTATATACGGATCCCGTTATATCGCGGGTTCGACACCGATACCCGACCCCAATATCAAAAATCCACTATTTATATCATTAAATCCCATTTAATCTCGTGAATCCATAATTATAATTTATCCACTAAAATGATATCCCGAATCCACGTAATCCCCCGTCCCGACACGTATAATCCACTATACGGGACGCAATTGGACCAACGCAATACTCAATAAAATAATTGGTCAATAGGATAATTACACGTACCTGCTCGGGAGTCGGGGTGTTACAAATCCTCCCCCCTTACAAAGATTCCGTCCCGGAATCTAACTCTGACTCTGGAACAGAAAAGGATAGCGACTCCGCATCTCAGATTCGGGCTCCCAAGTTGCGCTGGTACCCTTATGATGTCTCCATTGAATGAGTACCAATGATATCTCTTTATTGCGCAATTTCTTTACCTTCCGATCAGTAATCATCTCTGGCTGCTCAGCATATCTCAACTGATCATCCACGGATATCTCTGATAAAGGCACATACTGATCCTCCTTAGCTAGACACTTTCTCAGATGGCTCACATGGAATGTATCATGAACACCGGCTAACTCTGGCGGCAATCTCAACCGGTAGGCCTGATCTCTGACCCTGGCAATTATCTCAAACGGCCCTATATACCTCGGACTCAACTTGCCCCGGTGCCTGAAACGAATAACACCCTTCCATGGAGACACTTTCAACAACACCTGATCCCCAACACTGAATTCGAGCTCTGAAGTACGGCGGTCAGCATAGCACTTCTGACGGCTCTGTGCAACTCGCATATGCTCCCGGATCACAGCTACTTTATCACTCGTCTCCTGAAGTAGCTCGGGCCCACTGATCGGTCGCTCACCGACCTCACCCCAACACACGGGGGTTAGACACTTACGGCCATATAATGCTTCGAACGGTGCCATCTTAATCGAGGCATGGTAGCTATTATTATAAGCAAACTCTACTAATGGGAGATGCACATCCCAGCTACCTCTGAAGTCTATGGCACATGCTCTCAACATGTCCTCAAGTGTCTGGTTGGTGCGCTCGGTCTGCCCATCTGTCTGAGGCCTGTAAGCTGTGCTCAGCTGAACCCGGGTACCCAGCTCTCTCTGGAAACTCTGCCAGAACCGCGAGGTGAATCGAGTATCGCGATCAGAAGTAATCGACTTCGGAATCCCATGCCGCGACACCACCTCATTAATATACAGCCGCGCTAGCTGGTCCATCGTGATCGTACCCCGAACCGCAAGAAAGTGCGCACTCTTAGTCAACCGGTCTACTATGACCCAAATCATATCGTTCCCACGCACAGTACGAGGAAGTCTGACGATGAAATCCATCGTGATGTGGTACCACTTCCACTCGGGAATCTCCAGTGGTTGTAGACGGCCGTGCGGCTTCTGATGCTCACTTTTGACCCGCAAACACGTCATACACTGCTCGACGTAACGGCCCACATCCCTTTTCATACCCGGCCACCAGTAGAACTCTTGGAGATCTCGGTACATCTTGGTGCTCCCAGGGTGAATAGACAACCTCGACTTATGTGACTCATCAAGATTCAACTGTCGCAAGTTCCCAACTCTGGGAACCCAAACTCTGCCTCTCAGCGTATATATCCCTCGGTCATCCCTGACCAACGACTCTGTCTGCCCAACTAACCTTTCCCTCTTCACATTCTGCTCCCGCAGACCCTCTATCTGTGCCAATCTCAGACTGTCAATCAGGGTAGAGGTGATCTCGAGTCTCACAGCTCGGGAGGTAATCGTCTGAACGCACGCCTTACGACTCAAGGCGTCAGCAACTACGTTCGCCTTTCCAGGATGATACTGTATCTCACAGTCATAGTCTTTCAGAAGCTCTAAACTGCGTCTCTGTCGCATGTTCAACTCCTTCTGACTGAAAAGATACTGAAGGCTCTTATGATCAGTATATACTACAAATTGGGACCCATATAGATAATGCCGCCATATCTTTAACGCAAAGACTATGGCATCTAACTCAAGATCATGGACAGTATGATTCTCCTCATATGTCTTCAGCTGTCTCGAAGCGTAGGCAATCACCTTGCCCCGCTGCATCAACACACAACCCAGCCCTGTCCCTGATGCATCACAGTACACATCGAAATCATCCGTACCCTCGGGCAAGGCTAACACCGGCGCCTGGCACAATCGAGCTCTCAACTCAGCAAAGGCAGTCTCCTGCTCGTCATTCCACTCGAATGGTACGCCCTGCCGTGTCAATCTCGTCAACGGCATGGCTATCCGCGAAAAATTCTGAATGAACCGTCTGTAGTAGCCTGCTAATCCCAGGAAACTACGAATCTCTGGCACGGTCTTAGGCTGCTCCCAACTCATCACAGCCTCGATCTTCGCAGGATCCACTTTGATGCCCTCGCTGCTCACAATATGGCCCAAGAACTGCACTTCTCGGAGCCAAAACTCGCACTTCGAAAACTTCGCATAGAGTCTCTCTCTCTGCAGCACACTCAGGACTTCCCTCAAGTGCTGCTCATGCTCCTCAGCGCTCCTCGAATAGATTAATATGTCGTCTATGAACACGATAACAAACCGATCCAACATGGCTCTACACACCCTGTTCATCAAATCCATGAAGGCTGCGGGTGCGTTAGTCAGTCCGAATGGCATGACTAGAAACT
This sequence comes from Centrapalus pauciflorus, assembly GCA_020465985.1. Classification (NCBI taxonomy): domain Eukaryota; kingdom Viridiplantae; phylum Streptophyta; class Magnoliopsida; order Asterales; family Asteraceae; genus Centrapalus; species Centrapalus pauciflorus. The sequence continues at coordinate 65,831 of JAANYP010005327.1, read as the reverse complement.
CATAGTGTCCATAGCGCGTCCTGAAGGCTGTCTTGGGCACATCCTCTTCCCTGACCTTCAGCTGATGATATCCAGATCGCAAATCAATCTTCGAGAAGAAGCTAGATCCCTGTAGCTGATCGAATAAATCGTCGATTCGCGGAAGTGGATATCTATTCTTCACGGTCACTTTATTTAACTCCCGATAATCGATACACATTCGCATGGTACCGTCTTTCTTCTTCACAAACAACACCGGTGCTCCCCACGGTGATGAGCTCGGACGGATAAATCCCCTATCCAGCAACTCCTGAAGCTGAGTCATCATCTCTCGCATCTCAGTGGGTGCCAGCCTGTAAGGCGTCTTCGCAATCGGCACCGCTCCAGGGATAAGGTCGATCCGGAACTCTACCTGGCGATCTGGCGGTAGCCTAGGTAGCTCATCTGGGAATACCTCAGGGTAGTCTCGCACTACAGGTACATCCCCTACCTTCGTCTTCTCCTTCTGGGCGTCAATCACATAAGCCAAGAAGGTCTCACAACCTTTCGTCACATATCTCTGAGCTCTAACCATCGAGATGATCCCAATCTCCCCCTTTCGCCTCTCCCCATAAACTGTCACGGCCTCGGTCTCAGAAATCGGTATCCTGATCATCTTCTTTGCACAAAGAATATCTGCCTGACGGGCTGTCATCCAGTCCATACCGACGATCACATCGAAACTGCTGATCTCGATAGGCAGTAAATCGATCAAAAATCGGTGAGTATCAATCTCGAGTACACACTCTCGATAAATACGGCTCACTAAAGCGGTACTGCCGTCTACCCTCTCGACAATCAATGGCACAGATAATACAGTAGGAACAACAGTAAAATAAGCACAGAAGGACACTGACACATAAGAGCGATCGGCTCCAGAATCAAATAAGACTCGCGCACGCAAGCCATTCAGAATATACGTACCCGTAACAACATCTGGAGCATCTCTGGCCTCCTCAGCTGTGGCCTGGAACACCCGGCCTCTGGCTCTCGGAGCTGCATCCCTGCCCAAGGTGGAAGAAGAAGGCTCGACTCTAGCACCACTCGTGCTCGCTCCCGGTACTGCTGGTGCTGTCTCTGGGCAGTCTCTCATGCGATGGCCCGGCTTCCCACATCGGAAGCATAATGCCTCTGGGGCTGTGCAGGCTGTAGCTGTGTGGCCGAACTGACCACATCTAAAACATCGAAACTGATCACTGGCACACGGTCCGGCATGCCTGCGGTGGCATCTCGGACAATCTCGCTCTCCGGATAAACTGTCAGCTCTACTCCCCGATGCCCGGGACCCCTGCCCAACACTGCTCTGACTGGCCGCATGACTGTCTCTCTGACCCTGTCCCCGGGATCTCTCATCCCGACCTCTATCTCTGCCTCTGTCCCAGCCTCGGTCCCTACGCGGACCTGAACTCTGCTCCTGCTGACGGCCCTGCTCGGGCTGCTGATCCCTCGGCTCGCGCCAGTAACTAGACTGCTCAGTGGCTCCCGTACGCTGTCTCTGAGTAGGCGGCTGCTCTCGCTGCCTCTCGATCTCTCGCATTCTCATGCGAGCTAATTCTAGCGCCCTAGCAAAAGAGGACGTCTCCTGTAGTCCCACAAACTCCCTGATATCTGGTCTCAGGCCGTCAACAAAGGCATCGGCCTTGCGCCTCTCTGTATTCACATGCTGCGGCGCGAACTGGGAGTACTCATTGAAGCGATCCACATACTGCTGCACGGACAGATCCCTCTGCTGTAAGTGGAGGAAACGGCGCTCCATCTCTCTCTGCTCATCACGGGGCGCATACTGAATCTCAAACATGTCCTTAAACTGAGCCCAGGACATCGCATATGCACGAGAATCAGACATGGAAGACTCGATAGATCTCCACCACTGTGAGGCTCCACCCCTCAACTGATACGTGGCATACCCCACCATGTCTTTCGGGTCCACATGAGCAACCCGAAATGCAGACTCAATCTCGCGCTCCCACGCGAGTGCCATCCCTGGCTCACCCCCGCCTCTGAACTCTGGAGGATTCCCAGTCATGAAATCCTTAAATGAACCCCCTCGCTGAGATGTAGAGGAAGATGCACCTACACCCGTGCCCGTATCCTGACCATCCCCAGAACGTGGCCCCGTATCATGCCTCTGCTCTCTCTCCAGCTCTCTCTGCTGTCTATAGAACTCTGTAAGAACCCCAAGCAACTCTGACTTGCGGATATACTCATCATCACCCGGCGGCTTACCCGCGCCAGAACCCTCTCCCTGGTCTGCCATACTGATCTGCACAAAACAAGGCAATTAAGCACAAAGAAGTAGGTCTCCCAGCGTTATACACTAAGCCAGGATAATTAAATCCTCTAGTATCCGTCACCGGAATACTCCCCAAGAATCTGAACACGGTCTAAGCTCAAGCATCCACTGATACTCAATACTAAAACCACAAGCTCTGATACCATACATGTGACACCCTCTAATCCCAACTAAAAGCCACGTCATTTACAATACACATGTGGCATTAACGCAATCACAATCCATATCCCAATGTCAAGGTTTACACAAACACTGATTAGTTAAAATATTTTACGCACATTAACCATAATATCCAAAAGTCAACCCGACATACAAGACCCGACCCGGACCCAAATATTCACATACGAATCCAGTATCATTTGTCCCAAAGTTTCTAGCAAAGTATCACATACAGATAACAAAAGCAGAATCTCCCGATCGCAGCAAGTCAAGCTCCTATCGTCGCTCAGGAGCTGGCGGTCCTATCTTCGGTCCCCCTGATACACACATCAGACTCGAATACGTAAGCTTCGCAGCTCGTGAGTACACAAGGGTTAGACACTGCACAATTCACATAATCACACATCGCATGTCACATGGTAGCCCTACACTACGTGGCATAACACATGTCAACGAGTCTCTACTCAGAGACCCTAGAGATCCAATACAGAAAGAGATACTCATCTCAATTGGGGATCCCCCCCCCTGGAGCCGAACCACGCCCGTGGAAGCTAACAGGAATAACGGCCGCATATATATATATGGGAACCCTTCACAGGGTCAAACAGAGCTACACAGCTCCCACGATACTCATCGCAATATATAGTAATGGATCTCAAATATAACACATAGTAAGAAAGAAAGATCATACCTGAGGGGCAACTCGCAGTGCCCAAACAATTCATATAATCACATATGAAATATTAACACAAAAGACTCGAAAGACAACGACTAGTCTTTGGAAAAAGTCTCGCGTACTCACCTGGATCACCCTGCACAAATTCCCTAACTGTCTGATCCGAACCCGGCCCGTAACAATCTCTGGGAATCCCTGTACACAAATTAATTCTCCCAGATTAATCTCAATTATCCCATAACTGTTAATATACCCAAATGAACCCACAAAACAACCCAACGGACCCCCAAAGCCTAAACCGACCCAAGCCCGCAGAAGCCCGATCGCGGCCGCACTGGCCCGATCGCGGCCCGCGCTCCCTAAGAACATCGCGGCCGCGCTTAGCGCGTCGCGACCGCGTTCACGAAGCAGAACAGTTCCCCTGTTCGTTTTTCTGTTCTGTCCAGGAGGTAATTACCTCCCCAAACCCGATTCCCAACAGATAAAACACATGATATGAATACCAAACTATTACCAACATGCTTACACAAAAATTCCCAACATATAGCCCTATTTATCTCACAAAATCAGATTCAATTGGAAGGTTTCTTACCTTGAACTCCAAGAACACAAAAGAGAAGATTAAATTCTGATTTCACACTTTAATCACTTGATTTATGATCAATTCCAAGTCCCAGCAGCATAGGTTCACACACACACACACACCTTTATCTCAGATTTTGCACAAAAGGAAGGAAGAAGGAAACATTATACACATATACGCTATATACGGATCCCGTTATATCGCGGGTTCGACACCGATACCCGACCCCAATATCAAAAATCCACTATTTATATCATTAAATCCCATTTAATCTCGTGAATCCATAATTATAATTTATCCACTAAAATGATATCCCGAATCCACGTAATCCCCCGTCCCGACACGTATAATCCACTATACGGGACGCAATTGGACCAACGCAATACTCAATAAAATAATTGGTCAATAGGATAATTACACGTACCTGCTCGGGAGTCGGGGTGTTACAGTTCCCAAGCCTGATTTTTGTACAGAGAATCCATCTCCTCTTTCATTGCACATAGCCACTTATCATGCTGCCTTGATTTCACTGCCTCCTTGTAGTTTAATGGTTCTACATTATCTTCAAACTCAGCAACTGCAAATGCAAAAGCACTGATGTCTTCTTGGTCTCTGTATCTGGCAGGTGGAACTATTAACCTCCTCTGTCTATCCCTTGTAAGCTGATAGTCAGTCAACTCAGGTTGCAGTGAAGTTGCATCCATCTGGGTTCTGTTTTTTGTTGCAGTCTCAGTATGCAAGGTTGGTTCTTCTAACTCCACCTTAATCTGACTACTAGGATCATTGCCTTTGCCAACTGTATCCTTGTACATCTGATCTTCATTGAACACTACATCCCTGCTAACTACCAACTTTGGACTGCCTCCATCAATTCTCCACAGTCTATACCCTTTTACTCCTTGAGGGTACCCAACCATTACACACTTGATGGCCCTTGGTTCCAACTTATCTTGTCTGATATGAGCGTATGCAACACAACCAAAAATTTTCAATTGGCTGTAATCAGTATCCTCACCAGTCCACATGTACATAGGTGTTTTATTCCCTATGGCAGTGGATGGACTTCTATTCACCAAATAAGCTGCAGTATTGACAGCTTCTCCCCAAAACTGTTTTGGCATTCCAGACTGATTCAACATAGCTCTCACTTTGTTGAGAAGTGTCCTATTCATTCTTTCCACTAATCCATTCTGCTGGGGATTACCTGGAACAGTTAAGTGCCTCGAAATTCCATGATCTTTATAGAACTGGTTAAAGTTGCTGCTACAAAATTCTAACCCATTATCAGTCCGAAGTTTCTTTAATTTGCATTCTGTCTGTGTTTCAACCAGTACCTTCCACGTCTTGAACTGGTCTAGAGCCTCATCTTTAGTTTTCAGCAAATACACCCACACACGTCTAGAGTAATCATTAACAAGAGATAAGAAATACCTTGCACCTCCCATGGTTTGAGTCCTTGCAGGCCCCCATAGATCAGCATGCACATATTCTAGAACTTTCTTTGTTGAGTGAGTACCGGTGCTGAATTTCACCTTATGAGACTTAGCCATCACACAATGCTCACAGAACTCCAAATCTGATATCTTAAGCCCCCCAAAGGCATTTATTTTTGTCAGTTCTTGCATTCCCTTTAAACTCATGTGGCCTAGTCTTTGGTGCCATTGACTTATCACCTTTGATAGATCCTTACAATTGTTGCTTGCATTGTTGGCTCGGCAATCACTGTCAAGCACATAGATGTTGTTTGACTGCCTTAAACCTTGCAGTACCACCCTACCCCATTAATAACCTTGATCTTCCCACTGCCTAATTTGACTTTTAGGCCTTCTTGTTCCAAACAACCTAATGATATTAGATTTCTCTTTAGTTTGGGGATGTACCTGACATTTGACAAGAGAAATTCTGATCCATCCTTCAGCTTTAAACAAATGTTACCCATCCCTTCAACGTTGCAAGGAGTGTCATCACCAAGCATGACAGGGCTTAGATTCATTTGTTTGAAGTCACACAGCAGATGCTTGTTGGGGGTCATGTGATGAGAGCACCCTAAGTCTAATATCCAATCATCAATGAGGGGATGAGTGCTTACCATTAACACATCTGAACTATTATAACCTTCCGAACCCTGATCATTGGACTGAACATTTTGGTTCCTTGATTGTGAATCATCATTACGCTTCCACTTCTCTGGACAGTCTTTAATGAGATGATTTTCAGATTGGCATGCAAAGCACTTCTTTTTCCCTTTTGATTTCGATCTTGCACCACCTCTGGCATTTCCCCCTCTCTTTTTGAATTCCCTCTTGTCAGTTCTTCCTCTAACATACAGTCCCTCAGACACAGCTTCTTTAGTGTCAGCTTTCTTATTGAGTTCCTTGGAGTTGAGAACAGCAAGTACTTCCTCCATGGTGAGACTTTCTCTGCCATACATCAGTGTGTCCACAAAATGTTCATAGGTTGGTGGTAATGAGGTTAAGAAAATAATTGCTTTATCTTCCTCATCTAAATTCACTTCAATATTCTCCAAATCCAACACTAATTTGTTGAACTCATCCGTGTGATCTTCCATACTTTTTCCTGTGCCCATTTGAAAAGTATACAACCCTTTCTTGAGGTAAAGCCTATTGGCTAAGGACTTAGTCATGTACAGAACTTCTAGCTTCTGCCATACTCCTGCAGCAGTCGCCTCCTTGGATACCTCACCTAGAACACAATCACCAAGTGACAGAATGATTGCACTATGTGCCTTCTGCATTATTTCTTTCTTCTGTTTCTGATCCAGAGTGTCCGGGAGATTTTCTTCTCCTTCTAATGCATCAACCAGTCCTTGGTGCACCAACAGAGCTTTCATTTTTAGCCTCCATAGACTGAAATCATTTTTGCCATCAAACTTTTCGAGATCAAATCTAGAGGACACCATGATTCTCTTTCTCTGCAATCAATTGTGAACAGCCCAGCTTCTTCTGCACCTGAGTCCTTGCAATCGTCTAGATTTCTTCGTCTGATCGCCGTCGTAACTCCGCCGTGCTCCTAAATTCTCCGTCGTGGCTCTGATACCACTTGTTATGATCGAGAGAAAATATCATTTATTGAATTAGAAATGAATTGCTTCTTATTACATTCCATGCATCTCTATTTATACTACTAATCTGCTAAACCTGCTACTGTTACACTGCTATAACTACTTCTACTAAATTCTATTATTAGTTAACTGATGTTAACTAAGTGTCAACAAACTACAACAGACTACCAAACTTCTAACTACTGTTTACTGCTTGCTTTGTTCCCATGCACTTGTCTGTGTGAGTACTTGCTAATCACGTATTTAACACCTTCATATGAAACAAGCACGGGCATGCAACTCCCACAACAATGAGCACAATAATTCTCTTTTATTACTGGACACGTGTTATAGTACAAAAACACTACTACAAAAAGCATAATGGACCCCGGTCAAAAATGATAATAAACCCTGGTTGTAGCACCGGGGTTGATAAGGGGGGAGGTCTATTTCGAATGTAAAGGACCCGATCATTCAATCGGGGTACATATGTATATAGACCCCTGTTTTATTCAAAATAACCGGGGTTCCAAGGCTTATATGGAACTAAAAAAATACAAATAGACCCTGGTTGTTTTGTAAGGAACCGAGTTTCAAACGTTTATTTTTTATTTTTTTATTTTTGTTTTTTTAACAATTTTCGGCACCTATATATAGGTATATTTATATATATATTGTACTGCAGAACTCACACACTCATCTAATCTTACTCCTAAATCTACACATTTTGTCCACAATGGGACTCGAACCCACAACCTTGGGGTCCCCTCTAACACCTTGATACCAGTAGGCCAAAGACTCTTTTTTAATGAATTGATTAAGACAATAAGATATAAATGTTTTAGTTAAAGTAAAGGATCCCGGTCATTTTGTTAAACAACCGGGTAGATGTTGGATTATGTACCCCGGTTTTTTTAAAAACAACCGGGGTGTATAAGAAAAAGTAAAGGACCCCGGTCATTTTGTTAAACAACCGGGTAAATGTTGGATTATGTACACCAGTTTTTATAAAAACAACCGGGGTGTATAAGAAAAAGTAAAGGACCCCGGTCATTTTGTTAAACAACAGGGTAAATGTTGGATTATGTACCCCGGTTTTTATAAAAAACAACCGGGGTATAAGAAAAAGTAAAGGACCCCGGATACCTTGTTAAACAACCGGGGTGTATTAGCTAACACTCTAACGAACTTCAAAAGAACCCTGTTTTTTTAGCTTTTTTTCTATCAGCCGGGGTGAATATGGAGGGTCCATTATGCTTTTTGTAGTAGTGAAAGCTTGGTTTTTTGTTGAACTTGCTCAAAAAAGTTTTCTTTGCTGCCTGATTACACCAAATCGTTGTCTAGAAATGCTCAACTTGTGGGTGATCTGGTGGTCTCCTATTCTATATACCAAGCCTTTATCAGACATTTGCTTCTGAAGTGCGATCAAAACAATTCTACTTTAATCGAGTTATTTACTGGTCGGATAGCTTACTGCTCCGACTACTCTTAGAGCAACTCTCATGGTCCAAAAGACTTGTTGTTTGATCCCTTATCATGACAAGCATCGTGCACAAAACTTCATGGTTCAGAACGTATTAGTCCGCACTGACGTTTGTTTTCTTCATTCGGTGTTTCATCGATGAAAGGGCATCTTGGCCTAGTTCGATTTGCATTCAGAGAAAGAATGTTTCTGCAGTGATCCTGAAATTCTATGGATGAATACTTCCACCTTCTAGTTCAAAAGAACGGTAACACCCTAAAGTAACCTATTGCTTCTACGCATTACATGTCTTCATGATCATGATGGCTTTAATTTGCAATGCACCATGAATATTGCATGAAAAAAAATCGCTCATAATGAAAATCAATCCACCAAGACAATGTCAAGCATTGTCATGATACATGAACATCCTTACTACTTTAAAATTGAATATTTATGTTGTCTTTATTTAATCAAGACCAATTACAATGCTAGCTATTTACAAAAAAAAAAAAAAAGATAACTTGTTAAATGATTGCTCATATAATTATGCTTTGACTTTAGTACATCATATGCATACTATAATGTCATGTGCATAAATTTTTATGCTCTTACATAAACTGTGCAAAGGCACATTAACAATCCATTTATTGTTGCAAGCATGTAATCAAATCAGACTAAAATCCAAATTTGGGTTAAAAGCCAACTTTAGTTGCCCGATGGCATGAAGGTAACAAATCGTTAGTTAGATTTAACTAATTTTTAAGATGTTTAGCTATTAAACTTATGTCTCTTAACTTTATAGTTATACATGTTGTTACACTCACATAAATGTTTATATTAATCTAGATAAAATGATACATTATGTGTTACTTTCATTCCTAACCTATAATATGTTAGTTATTATATGCATATTTGGCATAAATTATCGCAGGCTATGTTCGGGGTTGATATTCCGAATCCCACTAATTGAGTATGTAGACCCAAGCATAACGATTGCGGTTACTTGTTTGCCAAAACATGATAAACAACAATAAAGAAATCTTGTTTTTAGGCAAGATTATTGTGTTTGAACATTATTCGTAAATAGTGATGTTGACTTACTCATTTTATTTGAGTTCAATACTAAATAGTAGCATTGAACTGGAAGGCAACCATAGTACGGAATTATAGCCATGGTACAAAATTTTTTATCAGATAGATATTCGTCAGGAAGGATCTTATTCTAGCTTCGCATAAAGGTAAAAGTTTAAAGATGAAGTTAAGCTTTCATCCGATCATAGAACATTGAAGGTTGTCATCATACCTATGTTATATAAGGTGACATGGAAAGACGTCATACTTACTAGGATGTTCGACCTCGTCCCCCGCTACTTTATCATTTTGCATTATTTGTTGCATCAATGTTAAAGCATGATTTATTTCTCCATGCATAAGTAAGCATTACATTGGGCATTAAATGCGAACATCACGTTTGTCACTCATCACTACGATATATATTCTAAGTCGTTCTCTTACCTAAAAAATGTAAAGCCCCATCACATCGACAAAGCAATCGTGCTTATATCAACTCACACATACAACTGTCGCGACACGTTTATAAAAACGTCATGTGTTTATGAGACACCCATTGCGTTATTGTTTACGCATCGTCATGCAAAATTCCACCTTTTGCACCATATAAACAAGGATTCATTTCCTTCATCTAAATCCGAATGAGCATTACAGACTAAGTGTGGTATGTCTTGTGCATAAGTAAAATCAAAGGTATAACTCGTCGAAACAAAATATTATCACTATAAGCATAGTATTTCACATGAACAAACAACTTGTCACCGTACAAGGTTGGTTCCAAATTTTCACTTAATAGTGCATGATCTAAATAAGACCAAATGCTCGAAAATGAGTGTTGCAAGGTCATTCGGAACATCATGTCCGAACGAGCGATGATCAAATTACATAGTTCGAATAAGTATTCTGAACAAAGGTTGTTGTAGCGGATGCCAATGCATCTCATCTACATATATATAAGTCTAATATGTTCTCTCTACAAGATCCCACGTTTGACTGGGGGGCTTGATGAGGTATGATGACGTATACCGGGTTTTATTTTGTATGACTTGATAAGTACCATTGATTGGATAATGATAATCGTCTATTTGATTACCTCAATACAAGATTTATATAAGATAAGCATCAATAAGATACTCCGATATCTTAGGAATGTTAGTTATAACTATTTATATTGATAAACATTGATATTCCTTAAATATAGATGTCTGCGAAAGTCTATAAATAAGGCATGTCAGACTTCACAAAGGTAATCTAATTATCCATGCAATACTCTTAAACCCTAAATCTCGAGTAATCTACTGACTTGGAGTGTCTTCCCTAGGGGATCTCCCTGAGTCTTTGCAGGTATTTCGGCGATCAGAAACATCTATCGGACGGCAACGCTTTTTCCACGCATCAACACATACTTAGTTTATGTTTGTTTACTTATTAACGAAACCGTTAAGTAAACGTTTATCTTAAACAATGTTTATATATATATATATATATATATATATATATATATATATATATATATATATATATATATAACTAGTTTATTACCCACGTATTACGCGGATGTTTTAATATATAGTTGTTTACATTAAATACATACTACAAGTTAAGAATTAAAACATAAAAATACTAATTTTATTATAAAAATATAAGAATTATATTATTATTTGACATAAATTATAATTTTTTTAGAATTCTAAATATATATGAATAATAATATGTTTTTTTATCATCTTTAAACTTTCTATTATGTTGCAGCTATCAAATATTTAAATATGAATTTTTGGTTTGAATTGATTTTAAATCTTATAATATTAGATGTAAATTTAGAAATATATGATGCAGATATTATTTGTTATTCTAGAATACGATATGCACGTGTAAATTGCTGGTGATGACACATCATATCACGAGAAATAAGTAAAAGTTATTTATTTATTATTAGGGTTTATTATGAAAAAAAAATCAACATGTTTTCATGTTTTTTGTGTTTTCGATCCTAATTGTTATTTTTTTTTCACAAAAAAACCTCAAGTTAATTTTTCCATTTTGGTTTAGTGAAATTTGGACATTAGACCCCGGTTATAATTTGTGAACCGGGTTTTTAAAAACTGAAAAATCGGGTTTTAATGTCCAAATTTCACTAAACAAAAAAGAAAAAAATTAACTTGAGGACTTTTATGTAAAAAAATAAAATGGAGGACGAAAACGTAAAAACATGAAAACATGTTGGTTTTTTTCATAATAAACCCTTATGATTATTTATAAATTATAATCAGGATTTAAACATGTAACATATAATTTAAAGTTTGAAAATAAAATAATTTGTTTTATAAATCAATTATATAATTCTTGATAAACATTTTAGGTAAATTAGAGGTTAAATTAAGAAGTATTTAAACTATTAATTATATTAATAATCTTTAGTTTATTTAAAATCAAATAGTTTCTTTAAAATCAATTATGTAAATCAGTTGAAAGAGTTATATTAGGTAAAATGAGCGGATAAACAAAAATTAGGAGACGTGATGACATTATGATCTATTAATTGAAAGATTGTGTTCTTTAAAAACAATCTATAATTTATTAAAACGGCCTCGACATGTGATGGCATTATGATCCACCAGCCGAAATCTTGGGTCGTGACATAATCCATTTATCAAGTGGATAATGAATTTGACCCACATAGGACACGTACACATGCACACGTGGCACTGAACTCTCCAACTCCTCACCACGTGTCACTCCTTTAGTCCCTTACACGGTTACACCATCCTTCCCCCATAAACAAACACAAAAACCCTTTCTATAAAGACCCTCCTCCTCCCACCACTTTTCCTCCACATTCCACCCACCACCACTTTCCGCCGACATCCACCATGGACTCCACCACCGGCCAAGACTTAAAACACCGAACCAAAGACCAACAACCTCCAATCTCCGACACCACCACCGTAAAAACCGATCAAAAACCCCACCCACCGTCGTCATTACCAAAACGTGGCATCCGATCATTGGCTATAGGCATAGCAATCCCTCTAGCTTTAACCTTAGCCACCATCTCCATGTTCGGCTGGAGCCGAACTTACCGAACCACCCAAAAACCTTTCTGGGTCCCACCGTTATGGGCTTTGCATTTGATATATTTATCATCGGCTTCCATTATGGGTTTATCGGCTTGGCTGGTATGGGCTGACGGCGGGTTTCATAGAAACCCACCGGCTATGGGGGTTTACTTGGGTCAGGTCGGTTTGAGCCTGGTTTGGGTTCCGATATTTTTCAAGATGGGTGCGGTTAAGTTGGGTTTGTTAGTGAGTTTGGGTCAGATGGTGGCTATGTTTTCTTGCTCGCAGAAGTTTAGCCGGGTTAACAAGACGGCTGGTGACTTGGTGAAGATTTGTTTGATCTGGTCTGGGTTCGTAACGCTTGTAAATTTGTATTTTGTACTTTAATAATAATGATTAATAATTATAAAAGGTTTTATGTAGTTTATGTAAATATATGTTTTTGTTTAATGTGATTTTCTTTTTTTAATTTGGTTGTGATATAACAATGAATGTTTGTTGTGTTTTAGTGTTTTGCGAAATTCGTGGTTTAATTTAGAGTACTAAAACCACTTTTTCTTCTTTTTTTTTTTTTTTTTTTTTTTTTTTAAATAATTATTTTAAAAATTAGTTACGAGGGATTTATTTGTTTATTAGTGCTACAAGAAAAGGGCGCATATGATGAGACTTAGGTGCCGACTAAACCCCGTGTCGTTTGGATTACATGAATATAAAATGATGGATTCTAAAATGATAGGACTTTAAAGTAACCAGGGGATGAGTGGATTATAAAAAGAGTAGAAGTGTGGAATTGAAATGCTAAATAAAGCCAAATAATTTCTTTTTAGTTTTTATCCAAATATGATACGGAAGAATTTCTAAATCTAAATCCTAAAACGCTATCTAAAATGAGGGAGGTGTCGTGGAATTTGCAGGACATAGGGGTATAGAACCGGGTGTGGGTCCGGATCCATTTAAAGCTTGAGCTCGAATATTTAAAAGCATGAGGTTTGAGGTCTATTAAAGCTTGAGCTTACACCTTTAAAAATACAAGGTTCGAGCTCGGTTAATTCGTTTCGAACTTGATAGGCAAAGTTTGCTTACGAAAGATTTTATAAGCTCGACGTGGGTTTGTTTATTACAAATATATGTTACTTTTTTAATAAGCTTATTATATAATTTAATTATATATTATATAATTTTATACATATTTATTAATTAAACTTATATTACTCGTGTGTTCGATACTCGGCTCATGTTCTTTTAAGTAAAGTTTTTTAGGTTCTGGTTCTTTTAAATCGAGTTCTTTTAAGCTTTTAAGGAGTCAAGTTAGCTCACGAATAGCTTGGTTCATTTGCCAGATCTTTAAATTGCCAGAAATATTAGTATGACAATAATTTATTTTTAGATAATAATAATTATAAAATAATTTAAGAATTAATTAATAAAAAAGATACTGATCATATATAATATGGTTTTGTTGGAAAAGTGAAACCATTTAGAATTTAAGGGAACATTATCAAATTTTATAAGCGATTTTTAAGTGGATATAAGTATATATCATTACCGAAATATGTTTCAATCTGGACACTTGAGTTTTATGTCCAATTAAATGTTACTTTTTGTTATGTTTTAATTACATGTCTATGAACCAATCTATCTATATTATATATAATAAGAAAATCACTTGGAGTTTCTGGATCATTGGACGGAAAGAAATTAATGGTCCAGATTAATGATAACTCATAATTATTTATGAAATGTCTCTTGTACCCTTAATTAAAATCAATAATTATACATATTGTATTTTTTAATTCATATTCCAAATTTAGCACCTTAACTTAATTACATTCAATTTTGATTTTAATTTTTTCATTAATGAATTAATATTAAATTAATATATGCCTAAAATAAATATGTGTCATTATATCCTTAATGATCATAGTTAAATTCAAATGTAAAAATTTGGATTTAAATGTAGAAGTGTAGTAAATAAAGTTAAAAATTTTTGTTGATTATTTTGCTAACAAAATTAAAAATTTAATTGATAAAACTTCAATTGTGAATATGATAAATTTGATTGTTGATTTTCAGATATTTCATTTTTATATTTTATCATTTTCAAAACATATACACTTTCACATAATTGAAGTTTTTTGTTTCTTACATTGATATTTCATATTTGAAGTTAATAAAAATTAAAAGAAACATTTTTTGCAAACACATATTATCTGTTTTTAATAATACAAAATAATAATATTTTTTTATTTAATATCAAACAACTAAGTATTTTTTATCTTTAATTTAACTAGCTTTCAATTTTTTTTATTTTAATTATATATTAATTTTATAATAATTTATTAAAATATAAAAACATATGTATTTTCTAAATCAACTTATATAACACATGAGTTGATTAACCTATCTATCTATCTATATACTATAATAAAGCAAAACATTTCATGACACGTGTCACTTCTACAATGCACAAAAAATTCATTTTCCCGTCTATTTTTCTTAATTTACTTCATTACTTCATTATATTAATTACATTTCATTAACGAATTAGTAATAAATTAGACGTTGTAACATATTAAATTAATATTTACCTAAAATAAATATCTATCATTATCATTCATAATAATCATAATTAAATCCAAATGTATAAATTTAAATTAGTTGTGGAAATTATTATTATTATATATAATAAAGAATATCAATTGTCACGCACCTCTACGTTTCACTGAAAAATATAATTACAACTTATTATTGTAAAAAATAAAAGATTAATAATATTTATTATTTTTATAAAAGATAAATACACTCTATTTTCTATGTTTAAATAATAAAAGATAAGCACAATTATTGTTTTTTCTTGTTTTTATTTTTACTTATGCATATTATATATAACTAAATTTAATTAAAAATATCCACGTAATACGTGGGTCATAAACTAGTACTAGGTTATTACAAAGAATTGAAGTATTGAAAATATTAAGAAAAATGAATAATTATACAATATTTGTGTAACTATGTCTTACTTATATGTCCAAATGTTCTTTATTGTATATGTCCAAATGTTATTCCTTGTTAGATATGTATTAATTATATATCTAAATGTTCTTTGTTGTATGTACATGTATGACAAATACTAAAAAATAATTAGTATTTGAGCATCGAACACGAACACTTTTACGACTATAATGTTGTATGAAATTAGGGCTTCTGTGTGTGTCAAATGTTTGTCCAAAACCTTACAATGCCGATCACAAAATATTGCTTCAAATAAATCCCAAACTATTGACCAAAACAAAATATCATCTTGAGAACTTTAACGTAGACAATCAAACATCTAGTGTGTGTATAACACCCATACAGGGTTGAAACTACTAGAGAAACAAAGCCAGCTAAAGCCACAAATCATATGTAGCATCCAACAAAATAGTAGTATATACGAATGAATCTTTTGCACTTTTGAATAACCGGATCTTGTAGCCGAAACGATTCTTTCATAGCCACAACTTTTTCTCATACCCATCAGAACAATTTCATTGTCAAATTGTATAAAAGTGTAATATGTGAAAAAAAACCTCATAATGTACTTAATTACACACGAAAGTCAATAGTCGACACATTTAAACGATAATACCCACTTAAATATCACATAAGTACTCACCCGAATGAACTGAAGTACCTTTGGTGTGATCTTGAGCCTTGGGACTTATACAACTACACACGACGAATAGAACAACATTTCAAGCCTCCAAAAACATACAATGCCACTAGAGTTTGAGAGGAGTATATTGTTAACTAGTGTAATATCTGTGCGGTGCACAGGATACTACTTTTTTAATACTTACATTGTAAATTTTGAAACTACTTTATCAAACAAACAATGACCAATTATCACTTATGATATTCGTTTCTATTACATTCATATTTTAAGAATACACAACACACACAAGTTCATTTAATGATAAGGTAAAATACTGTCAACCGAACAATCATCAAGTTAGAGGAAAACATATTTTCATAACGCATTCCTCGTTTTCATAGAATGAGTGTAATACCCGTGCGGTGCACGAGATAATGTTATATTTTAATCCATTGTTCAAACGTACGAAGAATTACGAGTTACAACCATTCGAAGCATATAACATACCCAATACTATGCACACAGGAAGGAATAACAATTAATAAGACATTATGGTTCCAAATAACATAACATAATTAAGCAAGAAAAGTATGAAATATTAATAAAGCATCAACACAATAGCAATCTTCTAATGTTCTCTGCTTCAGGTATCACAGGTTCGATAACTATCTTCGTCAGATCCGTAGAAAACAACACGTTCACTGACAATCATGTAATACAAAATAAGCAAAATAGAAATTCGAAACAACGCATACAAAATATAAAATGAAAGTAATCAAATTTTTTTATAACATACTTGTATCAAAATGCACAAGTGTAACGCATGAACATATATGTTAGACCTTGCTAGGATAGCACGATAATTTAACATGCTCCGTATCCGGCGTGTCATACAACTTTAACTTGATCTTGTATCTGCTGTACAAAAAAAAAAGAATATTTGCAAGTAACATAACATTGTCTAGTACACATATTACACATAACAACACAACGTACACAAAAAAATATGTTAACTTACGTGTCATCCTCTAAGAATACTTCAAACGAAGAGCTCAAGTTTAGATATGAAGCGCTAATTCGACGACCAGATACGATTTTTCCAACAAAATCTAACACAATGTAAATGAGGGATAAAAAAGGTAAAGTAACAGCGCATTAGATGACCAAGTAAAAAACAACACACAAAGTCCGTATTAAGTAATATGGACGTACCGATCAATAGTCGTGAACTCGTCAGTTTATGCACAAGACTTTTTAACGATGGTACCAATGGATAAAAAGGGACCATGCGATCGATAGCAACTGTAACAGGTGCAATTGTTGTCTTCTTATTAAAAAATATGTACCACTCAGCTCGTAACAGATCAAATGATAAAAATCTTGGAAATTGATAACATGTTCCTTCAATTTGAAATGATGCAAAGAGAAAACACCACCCGTCAAAGACCGACAATCGTGAAGGTGCATAAAAGCAAATGGGATAACAGCTGCCATTTTCACTCTCTGTCACACAATATATTTGAGGTCCGGTTACGTAATCAACTTATAATATTATAACCTAACATTCACATTAATAAGTATGTAACAATAACACTTACACTTCTATCAATGCAAATTAATACTAATCGCTCATTAACATCATCTTTCCACACCAACTGTACTCGAACAGTAGTAATATTCCAACATGCATGAGGATGAGCGAGAGATGAAAAAACATCGACCGTCCAAATATCCATCATTATCTAAACACAAAATGTTACATGAAATTGTTAATAGTAACACTTACGATTTTATGAAAATGTTAACAAAATATAATAAGTTGGTAACAACAAACAAATATAATTCTAAATGTATCTTATAAATCTGACACCAGAATAACTAAACTTAATGAGACACGAAAACATTAGCATGTGTCTACAATAACATGAGAACGACATGCAAAAACAAGAGCACGTTTGTACAATATCATGATACATGCCACCGGTCTGACGGTAGTATGAATACATATAAAACCAAAAATATTTGATATCACAGAATGATGAAAATTAGTATTAAAAAGAAAGATATAATGCCACAAGAAAAAACAAAGTTGCAAACTTATTAAAATCATACAAGTTAAATGGCAAATAGTATTCAGCGTACATAATGAAATCCAATGTTAACGATGTAAATAAATAACGACAGGAACAAAAGGGTCATGAATGTCGGAAGAGGGCGTCGGCTGATGATGTAGGACTGATTCAGCGACATAAGGTTGTGATGAAGCAGAAGTTGATATGGTGTTCAATGTAGTCAGTCCCATAGACGTGCAATCATTTGATGCACTATGATGTTGTAAGTCACATTCGGTTACAGTAGAACAATCTTTTGAAGTGACTTCTTCATTAGATCTAACAGTTGACGCAGATGCAAGCGGTGATAAAAAAGATGGCTGGGTTGAATGAATGGCCACAATAGATTCATAGTCACCATGAAACCGAGCAACAGTAAATCGGCGAATGCAGTGCGGGGCCATATTGTATTTATCCACTTTGATATCAACAACAACATGACGCGCACACAAAGTCTCAACCAAAAACCAATAAATCCAATCACGATCATCACCGCCCTGACACGTAACTAAATTAGCAAACACCATCAAAGTAGTGCAAGACGGAAGACAAAAATTGTGATATTTAACTAACTGACCTCCTGAAAACTTTTTACAATCAACTGACTTGCAGTAAGACCGACAATCTTCGTTGCATCAGCGTTAAATAAAACACAACTCATCTCATGTGTGTCATTGTTTAGCCGAATTACCAGTTTATATCTAAAACAAAGATAATAATTTAAGAAAACACTTATATCACAACACAAATGGTAATAACATGAAACTTACGCCTGTCGAGGATTAAGGACATTCTCTTTGCAAAAGTCACAATAATAACGTCGGTCACTTAAAGTTGCCTTCTTATAACACCGTGTACACTGAATGAACTTCCAATCATTGGACATATCGATGTCAATTACTGTTCCAACGACAGTAAAAACTGTCCTTTAAAACGAATAACACACATCATCATTAACTAAAACATATCCTTCATATGAAGTACAATGATTATAATACCTCATCAACTCCCTCATCTAACCGGTCATATACGACTTCCACAGGTATGATAGAAATTGTCTCCGTACTTGGTGAAGGAGGTCCAAATGTAATAGGACGAACAGGGCTATAGTAATAAAAAAAACAAAATTAAAAATATAGTAAAAAATACACAAATCGATTACTACATACAATAGTTAAGATAATGAAATCACCCATCCTGATGACGGATAACTTCGGGAATGTGTAGGTCGACGTATAAATGGGTTGTTGATGTCGTACTCAAGTGTGGTATCCCGTAACATTACAAGTAAAATATTATTGACATATGTAACAATTAAATTAAACGAATGAAATCAAAAGCACGTTGTAAAGAAACATACGTTTATACGCACGAACAGTACAACACGTAACGACAAAAACGATTTTGCGATGTTGTCTTGCACGAATCATGTCATCAGTATATTTCAAGGCTGACGACCCTCATAATGATACATCCAACATTGTATCACTGAAATCGAATACAATAAGCAAACTATGAAATCGGACAATGTATATATGTATAGTCACGTGGATATACGAAATGATTTCGATACCTCGTATCCGCAAGGACAATCTTACGTAGAGCAGAGGCAGGGCTTGTTAGCATTCCAACTTTGCTTTCGATAGGATTCCATACACGAACAACCCCTATAACATCTGAAATAACATGAAGTAAGGAATAAAAGATTTCGAAAGAAGTTAAATGATACAATAAATAACGTAAACAATAACGACACCTGTTAAGTATGTATCATCATTAACGCGCTTGCTAATGTTATGGAACGGGAGAAACTCGAAAGCATATCGGTAAAAGTCGTCACCATCGACACCCGAATGCAATGACACAGTCGTACAGGCAGTAAATTGATTAAAAAAATCACGTTGTAAGGTCTATATTTCGACGTGTAATTAACAACACTGACACGATTGAGTTTATAAACACGTCCTTCGACAATGGAATCCTTGAACTTGTCGATAATATACTTCGGGACCAAAACATGAATCATTGACCCCTAAAAAGAACAATAAAATGTTTTATGTAAATAGCAATATATTGGATACGAATCCCCAACATAAAGTATACGAAGACACATACCCTATCATCAAGTAAAATCATGTTTAGAGATAGTTTCTGATCATTACGCGATTGTAAGCAGTCCAAACACGTGACACCATTACAGTCAAGCACCACTTATCAATTACGAATGGAACCAAGTCAGAAATGTATGATTTCGTTGCCCTCATCATCACTCCACAATAACTACACATAAAAAGCAGACGACAAAACACAAAGAACATTAGAATTCGAAAGGTGTGTTGATTTCAATGGTGACCGAAAAGTAAACGCATAAACATAAGTAATACCTTGGGGTAGGTTATAAAATACTTCTTTATAAACAACATTTCTTGTTAAATTGTCAGGACATTTGCCTCCACTATCAATATAAAAACGTAGACTGTTGCGCGACGTTACTCGAGATGCAACGACATACAATTGACCGTGGCTAAATACCGGATGTTTTAGATACCCACAAACAGATTTGAATGTTTGGCCCTGACTCTTATTAATAGTCATTGCAAAACAGACTTTTAAAGGAAATTGTCTTCGCTTAAAACGAAAAGCCCAGCAAGTATCAGTCGGCGTCATAACGATCCTCCCAATAAATGTTTTTTCACCAACATGACTTCCGGTGATTATCAATGCCTCAATTACCAAACGACTTATTTGGTTAATGATCAAACGTGTGCCATTACAAAGTCCGAGTTGTAAATTTATATTACGCAAGAACATGACCGGTGTCCCGACCTTTAACTCAAGATTGTGATTTGGGATCCCTGAAAACTTAGTGTGTTAAGAAATTCAAGTGGGTACATAATACGCATCTCCTCCAGATTACTTGTCATTGGACATATGTCATCAGCACTTAACAATACATGCATGTCACCTTGCATTTGGCCAAGAATATATATGTTGACTTCATCAACAGACTCATTGGTTGGACTAAGTATACAACGTTCTTTCAAATACTCAAAGTCGGTAATGCGATTTAGAAGACCTGGATACGTAGCAGTTACAATAGAATCAATCGGGTTGTTAGACATAGGTATCAATAGAACATCAGGAATACAAATCCATTCAGCATCAGATTCATCGGGTAGTGCAGTTGTAGGAAGCGTCCCATCACCTAGTTGTAAAAGTCATTTGTTAAAATCCATCATCTGATTCATATCTAAAGTAATTTCTCCCCATATAAGGTATATATAATTTTGAATTTCTGAAAAATTGCTTTATAACCGAACATGGTAACTGTTTTTTAGTTGCCTCACATATAAATTAAAAATACAGAAACTGCTTTTTCTCTTTTTTAATAGCATGTGGTTCCCACTTATAGGTCACAAGCATCACAAGTATGTATTTTATAGCAATAAAGGTATTTATATAATTATAATTTACGTTTTACTGTTGATAATATATATTAAATATTTTTTTGTGACTTTTTTATACCATATGCTTCCCACTTTTAGGTCACCAGCATGTCAAGTATGTATAGTAACAACGGTTTTTGTATAAATGTGATAGACTTTTAGTGTTAATAGTAAAAAAAACATATTTTGTTGGTGTACAACAAAGAAATATATATATATTTTAGCCATAAAAAACTCATTTCAATGGTGATTTTCAAAAAATATTTTGTTTGTTATTTTTAAGACCTTTTAAGTGTGATTTACCCAACACTGATTATGCATATGTATTCAAATTAATTTTGGTACACAGAATAGTCATATTTAAATAGTTCACATATGTATAATACAGTAAATAGTCACATATGCATATTTTACATAAGTACAGTACATTAAATATTCAGTTATATTCCGTTTTGTTTTTGTCTGTTATAAAGCAAAGATGGGTGCTGGATTTAATAATTGTAAAATAAACACGTTACATATTGTATTGAAGTCAGTAATTAACTTAAACCATAGGACAAGTGTATGCAATCTTGACAATTATGAGAGTGTTCATGTCAGATGTTAATAATTGGGAACACAAAATCATAAAAAAAACTTAATAAAAAACTCAATCGCTTGTAATAAATATGGGATACGTGGGTAAGAAATTTATTAGTTATGCACGATGTCTTATAATTAATAACAATCCAAGTCGTTGGCTAAGTAAACCCGAAGCAATGATATTTGTTTTCAATACAACATCATAAAAATTACTAAACAAACTACAAATAGAATTCAACTTTCAATTCATACGTTTTAACAGATACAAGAACAACATAACTGAGATTACAAAAGAAAGAAAAGTACATTATGGACAAAAGAAATACAAAACACGAATACATAATACGAAACCATACATATGCCTATCTAAAAACTTTCATCCCTGTGCGTGATTGTTGTGTGTCGACCTTCAAGTTGAACATTCTGAGCCTCATTCTTCTGGCTCATCATCAGAGGACACATCTATTACCTCATCCCATTTCCAGTTTTGCAAATTAGTAAGTCGTTTGCGAAGCTTCATGCATTGCCTTTGCTGGGTAAAAAAAACAATAAGGATACAAAAATAAAACTCACATCTTAAGAAAGTGCACTGTAAATACCCACAATAGTAGTTCTTCACCGAGATGAAATATGTATGCCGTTGTAATTACACTCATCCAATTGCCTGAGTCCATATCCGCCTAGAACATAGGTAAGGTTATAATATATGCATTTTAAAAAAGAACAGAGCAAAAGTCCTGAATAATACGTACATGCAATTGGTCTGGATGGACTTGGCCGAATGGTACTTGGTTGGGCTGGTCGTTAGGATCCCGAATATGCTGGTTTGCCATTTGAATTTGTTTGCTTCAAATTTCTAGATCTTATGAAGAAAACTATTGGGCTTTATATAACACCAGCAAGCTGTTGGTGGAGAAAAGTGATGTGTGTGGGTTGCTGAAACGTGGGTCAGTAACGCTGATTTCTAGGATGCTAGTGGCCTAGTAGGGACTCAAAGTAACTGTTAGTTCAGTGTGGCATACATTAAAAATCTATGCTTCGACGATTGCATTATCCAGTTGGTAAATTTATTTTAGGGAAATCAAAATTAATAAAACCCTTATCTTACATATTTTCTAAAAAAGTATAAAATTAAATAAAGGTGTAGTAACTTAATGAGATAATAACATGAAAACATAACAATATAAAAATGTATAACTACTTTTAAAAATGAAACATAAGATAGTTGATTGAAAATTTAACTGTACATATAAAAAAACGTAAGTTAAATAACTTCACTATTCTATTGGGATAATGTTTAGTAAATACGCATAAAAAATTGTGAACATGTAGGTACATGGTAGTGCTTGGGGGACAGTTTTTAAAATATATGTACACGTAAGATTTCATTAATTTTGGTGGTACATAAAGCTGTTCTGTTTACAAAAAATAACGTTAATACGTTAATATACATCAAAAAATACGGTCCAACACGAATGTGTTTATTTATGAATATTTTTTTAGGGTTATTCAGAAAATTGGACATACGATTTAAATTGTTATTCTTTGGTATGTTACTATATACATCCCACAAAAAAACCCATACATTTTGACAGCATATGTTGTTTTTACATTAAAATATGATCTCCTAATAAAGGTGAAATAAACAGACAACTAAAACCCGTATACCGTCTGTAAATCATATGTTAAGGCTGTGATGAATAATAATTTAGTTCAAGGAGCAAATCGAGTACTATCTGGGATAATCTGTATCTTGGCGGGGCAATTCGAGATGGTTATTAGTTAAAAAAAATAGTTGATTCAACTTAACAAATCCTGACAATGTGGACATCTTCGAATTTGCAGCCATGGCAGTTCTCGAATATTGCTTGATATGGCTCTTACTATTCTGAGCCCGCAGATTTGTTTGTGAAAACATTTCACAAACGTTCATATTACTTGTATGTTATATTTATAAGAATTATAATTGTGTGCAAAGAAAGGGCAATTAAACTAAACAATGCAACACTATTTTCAAATAAAACAGGGAATTGTGATGTACATGCTTGTAAAAAAGAAGGCAAACAAAATATCAAAGTAAACAAAGCAAATGAAACATAAATACGCTGCTGTTAAACTGTTGGTGCGTCAGGTCCATCATCGTCATCTTTGTTGCTATCCAAGTTATATGTTTTGGTTCCATTGAAAACGGACACCCTACGGCGTTTGAATATAGATGAGTCTCCCTGGGGTTCATTTGTTTGTTCTTCGTCATTTGCCTCATCGTCACTGGATACAACGATTATCTGAGATGGGTCAATTGATAATAGCTGACAACGATTGTTGATTCTCTTTTGTCGCTTTTCAAGGTAAAGTATTGATGCCATAATTGTGTCTTCTATATCTGGACCTACCTGTGAACACAACATAAGTATTACCACCTTACCATAAAAAACATTCGAAATACGGATGCTCAAAAGCATTTCTACATACGTTATCTAGATAGGCTTCCAGTGTCTCCTCATCGGCATCAGAGTCGCTGAATACGTGTCGATCAATAAACTCTAGAGCAGCGCTTGTAGTTGGCGATGGGGATTCTCGCTCCTCCATGATATTGTAGAAATAAAACGCAGCATTAACCAATCAGACAAAGAATAACATAACAAATAAAGTACATTGAATCTAGCATGACTTACGATGACTGGTTTTGGTAGCACATCATCAACATTCGTAGGGGTGTTAACTTCATTGTCATTTTTCCATGCGGTGATGGTTGCAAATCACCATCATCATTTGCTGTGGTACTTGAGTTGTTCGTACTCATCATTCGTTTGGCTGTTCACGGCATGTACCGATGTCTAAATGGTACCTGAGCCTGTAATATATATAGGACGCATGACAGTTTTTTTTGGAATTGCATAAACTACCCTTAAAAACTGACTTATAGATCGTGGGTGTGTAAGGGTAGTGGGCGGCTTTCTAGGAAAACTACAAATATTAGTATGCATAAATGATTTTGTTCACATACATTAATATTCTATGTTAGATGTTATTTTTTGAGACATTTAAAGTCTTATAAGACACGATGCACAGTGACATTTTATTGTTAGTACATCCAGTGTGACGATAGCAGTCTAAGTTTAGATAGCATTTTGTGTAATTCAAGCTACTTGGTATTGAATATTAACAAAGTGTTTGATATATGTTTGATTATGTGTGTTTGATATTGATTGTTTGTATGTTTGAACTTGGTGTAAGGTATTACAGAAGTTCAAACATAAAGTTCAAAGATAAATTCAAACATAAGTTCAAACATAAGTTTGAAAGGTGATGTTCGAATTTAACTAAATTCGTATTTGTCATTGAGGACAAATTCGAATAGGCCGTGGGCCAGATTCGAATTTGTCCTAGACAAACTCGAATCTGTCAGTATAATTAAGGGTTAATTCGATTAATTGTTAGACTTTTGCAGAATTTGTCAGAGATTTAGCGGAAGGCGATCTCGAACTTGATTGCAATCAGAGAGTTTCGTGAGGAGAGAATCATCGTGTAGGGACGTTCTAAGTCGTTCGTCTATCACCGTGGTAGTCTCCGTGTTTCGGTGTGCGTGATCTTACCGTCAAGCCGCTAACGAGGATTCCACACTCGTTGGAAGGTTTCGCGTCGAGATAGATTCGTAGAGTCAAGACCTTACAAGTGGTATCAGAGACATTGGTTGTTCGTTGGTGTTCTTCGTGTTCACTAAGAAACATCTGTGGTTTCTTGACGTTTTGGACTGTTAAAATCACATTTTCGGAGTATTTTCGAGTCTACCAAGTAAGATATCGGAAAATACTTTGTATTAGTTCAAGTTTTTTTATCAAAATCATTATTTTTACTCGTAAAAATAATGGTTTAATCTGAAAACTTGAAAAACTCGAAGTATTAGCCGTTTTTCAAACTTGCGGCGCTCGAGTTTATTAAGGGGGTATTAGGGTTTACTCAATTTTCGAGTTTGTCAGAAAATACGCTCCTTTCGAAGTTCCTTAGGGTTGATTCGACTTTGGCCATTTCGAATCTGCTCAGAATTCGAATTTAGTATAAATTCGAATATAGGACATTCGAATTTAATAAGACCTTCGAATTTGCCATTAATTTCGAATTTAGTTGGATTTCAAACTTAATTTCGAATTTAATTCCAAACAAATTTAAAATTAATTAGATTCGAATTTACTCAAATCGAAAGAGTTAATTTAAATTAATTTCGAATTAAATTAATTAAGTTTAAATTCAAAAATATTTGAAACAATGACAAGTCTACAGAGGTTTATTGAGATAGATCACGAGGTCGGAAAAGCAAATTCTCCATCAAAGTTGATGAAAATTGGAGGATTATTATTGGTGGAAGGATAGGTTCGCCGACTTCGCAAGGTTTAATGATATGCAGATGTGGATTTGTATAGACGAGGGATACATTCCACCGACGGCAGAGTTTGTAGGACGACAAAGAGTCTTATCATATTCAAAGATGAAGGACGATGATAAGAAGCTTTATGAAGCCGAGAACCGGGCATTCGTTATCATCAGAATGGCTTTACCCCAGGAGATCTTGCACACTTTTCGCAATCAGAAAACAGCAAAAGAGCTGTGGGATTCCTTGGAGAAACGGTGTGAAGGTAACCCGAGGGTCAGGAAAAATAGAATGGAAATGCTCAAGCAGCAGTTCGCGATCTTCAAGGCTTTGAAGAACGAAAAGATGGATGAGACAATTACCCGATTCTATCATTTGCTAAATGAGTTAGACAGTCACGATGTGGAATACAGTGAGTCAGAGAAGATTGTCAAACTTCTAGATGTTTACCAGCCAAATGGGAAATGTATGTGGCGCTGATAAAACATGACGAGGACAAGTTCTATACTCTAACTCTAGAGACTGTAATAGGAACGCTGAGGGCCTATAACTTTGAGTTGCTGAAGAAGGAAAGGGATTATGAACAAGTTCAGGATCCAGACATGTACTTTGGGAAGTCCAAACCTTCAGGGGCAACTGACGTGAAGACGGCAACAACATTCTTTTCAGGAGAAACATCGACTCCGGTTGAATCAGAAGACTCAGCAAGTCGGGCTTTCTTAGGGTTTACTAGACCAGAAGAAAAGCAAACTCAGGCGTCAAGGCCAAGCTCTAGCAGGATACAAGAGTCGGCAGAAGCAGGTCCGTCATCGGACGTTGCGGGTCCTTCTGGTGTGCCACCAGTAATTGATCCACGAGTGGAAACTTTGGAGGAAATCCGGGCACAGGGGACTCAGACCCAAGAAGAGATTACAGCTGAGCTGGTTGATACAATCTTAGAGCCTCCAGCCAGTTTTGATGACCTTATGCGCGAAATCGATGAATATCAGCCAGAGGTAGAGGGTCAGGCAGTGACCACCTCTGAGTCGTCATCAGAAGAGGCTGAGGAGATAGAGGTTGAGGTATCAGCAGTAGAGACGGTTGATCCGGCTGTCAGAATAGGCAGATATGGATCCAGAATTGTGGTTAGTGATCGAGAGGCAGAAAAGAGAGCATCTAGAGATTCTGATGAAGATGACTCTGATTTTGAGGTCGAAGATACTACTCCATTAGTGCCTAGGCAAAGGGCCAAAAGGCATATGTTTATGCAGGGAGCTTCGTCTGCTTTCGTTTCAGAGCCTGAAATTCCATCCGCTCAACCATTCGTTCAACCTTCTATTCCACCACCAATCACCCCGTCTCCAATCACATCAATTCCATCCACTTCATCCACCTTCACAGAAAACCAACGTTTCTCAGAGCTCCGAAGCAAAGTGGACTTCCAGACAGTCCAAATCTTCCAACTCACAAAAGCAATCAGCAAGCTTCAAGAGCATAATGCAAAGATCGATAAAGAAAATATTGAATTGAAGACATTTGTCGCTGATCAGGCTGCTGACCTCGAAACCATGAGGTCCCTCCTCGAGCAGCTAATGAAAAATCTTAAGGCTCAGGGGGAGACCAGTTGCAGAGATGTTCAAGAGCTGAGAAGAGAAGATGACGAAGGCAATGATCCCGATGCACAAAAGGATAGTGAGCCAGTAGAGTTTTCTTCTGCTCAGCATGATGAAGTTCAGGGGGAGCCTAGTCAGTCAGAAGTTGAAGGAGGTAAGGCTAGTTCCTCAAAGGCCATTGAGAGCGAGATGATTGACGCTCTAATGGATATTGAAGAAGAAGAGATAGAGTTTGATGTTGAAGATGATATTGAAGAAGTGGTGGAAGGAGAGTTCGTGCCAGAGGACATAGCTGATTGGAAATCAGATGATGAAGTGATAGAAGACGAAGACGACAATGT
Source organism: Centrapalus pauciflorus (assembly GCA_020465985.1). Classification (NCBI taxonomy): domain Eukaryota; kingdom Viridiplantae; phylum Streptophyta; class Magnoliopsida; order Asterales; family Asteraceae; genus Centrapalus; species Centrapalus pauciflorus. The sequence continues at coordinate 37,371 of JAANYP010005327.1, read as the reverse complement.
CGATGAGGTGATCGTAAACTCACAGCCTATCACTGAGCTTTATGTGCAAAACAATCACAATGTGATTGATATCGATGAGATCAAGCTGGCCTCAGTAGAAGACTCCGAACTAGAGGAAGCTGAGAGAGAACCATCAAGGGCTGAACTGTTGAATCTATGGTTCCGGAAGGAAGAAAAGAGGGCAGAGCCTAAGATGAAGAAAAGAATGAGAGTACCGGGCTCCGAGAATCTATCAGGTGGGATTATAAGTTGGTTCTTCGACAGAGAACTGCAGCTATTTATACTGAAAAGAAGAGATGGACTTCAATACCTCAGGCGGACGCTCAGAGTATTTAATACATTGCCGAAGGTTGAAGTAAAGGAGTTGGCGTGGAAAGAGTTAATCAATATCGGTGAGGATCCTTATGCTGAGGTTATAGCCAAGATTATCAGAAAGGAGGGCCGATCCGGAAAATTTGAAAGACTCAAGCCAAGAACGGGACAGAGAGTGGAAGATGAAACAAGGATTGATCCACATACAGGTAGGCCATGGGCCAGAATGGTGTACAAGCCTGTAAAGTGTTTGAAGAAAGTGCCCATGAAGACGATGCCACAAGATGTTCTAAGTAACATGAGTGGTGGTATGTAGATAATGAAACTGCTGAAGCCGTGATGGAAGATACTCAAGACAAAGTTATTTTGCGTGTGTATGATCCATTACATCTAATAAATCTATCAAAGGACGACCTAAAGAAGCTACACGATCAGCCTATCTTCTTTCACGAAGGATGGAGATCTAAAGCTAGGAAGTTCCAGAAGATAGTTAGAATATGTATAGATATAGGTCTATATGCTGGTAGTAGTTTATATGATTCAAGTAGCTAGACAAAATGTAAATAGTTAGAAGCTATCGTCAAGGGGGAGTCTGTTAGTACATCCTGTGTGACGATAGCAGTCTAAGTTTAGATAGCATTTTGTGTAATTCAAGCTACTTGGTATTGAATATTAACAAAGTGTTTGATATATGTTTGATTATGTGTGTTTGATATTGATTGTTTGTATGTTTGAACTTGGTGTAAGGTATTACAAGAAATTCAAACATAAAGTTCAAAGATAAATTCAAACATAAGATAAAACATAAGTTCAAACATAAGTTTGAAAGGTGATGTTCGAATTTAACTAAATTCGTATTCGTCATTGAGGACATATTCGAATAGGCCTTGGGCCAGATTCGAATTTGTCCTAGAAAAACTCGAATCTGTCAGTATAATTAAGGGTAAATTCGATTAATTATTAGACTTTCGCAGAATTTGTCAGAGATTTACCAGAAGGCGATCTCGAACTTGATTGCAATCAGAGAGTTTCGTGAGGAGAGAATCATCGTGTAGGGACGTTCTAAGTCGTTCGTCTATCACCGTGGTAGTCTCCGTGTTTCGGTGTGCGTGATCTTACCGTCAAGCCGCTAACGAGGATTCCGCACTCGTTGGAAGGTGTCGCGTCGAGATAGATCCGTAGAGTCAAGACCTTACATTTATAAAGTTTAAAATTTGGCTACATGGATTGAACATTGGGATATTTAGTCTGTATCATTTTCAACATATTAAGAAGGTCAACCCCGTTTAGTAACATATTCCGAAAGTACGGACCCGAAGTATGCACTCATGGCAGCCTTTACAATTTGTTTCTGTAGGGTGATAGCTTTACTTTGATACTCATATTTGGTTGAATGAATTTTTTTTAAACTCATATGTTTTGTTCATAAGGAATTATTTTGTGAACCAACCGAAGTCTGATTATATAAAAACTTTTTATTACCTACCGCCTAATATAATACCAAATATGTTTTGTTCCAAGATGAGGATAAATATATTAGCTGTATGAGATAATCCATGACTTGTTGGACTAACTGGTATGCTGGCATGGCATATGCACATGCTTATGTGCAATAATTGCAGCCACCACATGTTATGTTCACTTGTTTGATTGTACTCTACTAAATCTGAGTTTAAATGTTGCAAAGTATTTATAATCTGAGTAAATGAATCCTTTTTTTAAATCATATGCAGCATAAGCAATTATTTTATGAACCAACCAAAATTCTGCTTATATACAAAGTTTTCACTTTGTCCCACTCAATCTAATATAAAATATGTTTTGTTTCAAGACAACAAGGATAAATATATTAGTTGTATGAGAAAATCGATGACTTGTTGGAATAACCTGTACGCTGGCATGGCATATGCACATGCTTATGTGTAATAATTGCAGCCACCGTGTGTTATGTTGACTTGTTTGATTATACCCTAATAAATCTGAGTCTAAATGTTGTAACGCAATTATACTGTTCTAAATTATATGAGTTGTAATAAATACCCACTAAAAGTAGTTAATCTCCGTTAATGTAAAAACGTGCATACATTGGTACTTACATATAAAGTAAAAACAGTAACATATCATATACGGCTAATACATGAACTAATTAAAAACAGTAAACTGAACTTCTCAAACAGAAAGCAAAGTCATATTATAAATTGTAGATCGTTTTTTTTGCATGTTAAACTTTGTCTTCATCATCTTCAATTAATCTGGAACATTTCTTTCTTTTACGTACACTTTTCCTCTTCACGGTCTGCATGCACCCGTCCTACAAAATTACAAAATTAAATGTCGTAGGATTAAGTCATGTTTATTATAAAAAAAATGTAATACCACGATTTCTTCATGCGCCTTATCAGTCTGGTCATTCGGGTCGCCTTTTGATAAAGTCTCCCATGACTATTTTACGAAAAATACAACGATACGTAAGTAAACATTTGGTGACTTGGATACAGTGTATTGACCCATATTTAGGTGTTCACCTGTTCTTCCTCAAATTTTTCACCCGTATCGTTTTTATTGATCTCTAGTTTAGCGGCTTCCTGATGAAAGTTATACAAAAAGGTTGGTACCCAGAATCGAAAACCTGCATGCTTAACAGTATGATTACCTCCTTAGCCTTTTTTTCCTCTTCTGCCAACCACTGTTCATAGCGTTCAACGTGTCGTATGATTTCTTCTTCCCATTCAATATCAACCTAAAGTACGTAAGCAGACATTAGAAAAAGAAAAGCGTCATTTCACGTTGTCGTCGGTTAACTAAAGTCATTGTTATTACCTCATCATCAAAGGTGAAAAATGCAACTTGTAACCTGATCGACTGCATGTGTATTTAGCGTTTGATACCTTCCTTTGGGGTGGTGTTTCAACCTTCACCTTCATTGGGTGCTGTGATCGGAGGCCAATGTAATTAGTAATAAAATAGTGCAACACTAAATAACGATGATACTCTGAACATCTGTTGTAACAGGAAAGACTAACCGTGAGTTTGGTATCTTCTTCAGCTTCAACCTTGATCTTTATTTTCAACTCCTAGGAGAACAGTAGGTGTAATGTTTCAAAACATAGTAAAACAGGAAAATATGAAAAAAATAATAATAATGTATATTCGAAATACCTTGTTTTCCATTTCAGCAGAAAGAAATAAATATGAAAAGGTTTAGGCAGTTCGAGATGTATAAAAAAAAGTGGTTGTTATCAAATGGAGGCCTTAAATAGCAAAAAAAAAAAAAGAAAGAAAGAAACTGATGGCATGCATATTCAAAACAGTTGCTTAAAATGTGGACGTAATGGATGTCATGATTGCAAAATTGTAGGAGCAGTTCTGGAAAATGGGTTTAATCATGCTTAACACAGTTGTAACTCATGCATAAACGGAAGTAAATGAATTAAAGTGGTCGGGAATGAATACCGATTGATCGGACGGCTTAGGTCGAGGGGGGAAAAGTTTTCTCTCACTTCCTCGGGTAATATATAGATAGAATTAGAGTGGAAGAGGAGGGGGTGTATATTAGTATTAATTATATTGGTATAGTATATTGTGAAATAGAGTGGAAGAGGGGGGGGGGGGGGGGGTGGGGATGATAAGTTTAGCAAGTTGCATCCAAGGGCGGATGTAGTATCAAAATACGGGTGTCACTCGACACCGATAAAATTTTAAAGTACTAAGTTACGTATATATCAAAAATTCGAGTGACACCTAGGATTTTTTTTAGTGACAATTACGAAAATTTTATGAAAGTATTATCTAAATATCTAATATATCTTTGTTGATTTCGTTACCCGAACTTATTAAAATATAACTGAGTTTAATCCTAAAAACATAAAAGAAAAAACAGAATTCCAATAGAAATAAAAATTATAAGAGACAATATTCAAGGACCTTCCCAAAAGACTAAAAAAAACCATGAAAGAAAAAAACTAGCCCAAACTTTGTTGAAGACACCGGTCGAATTGGTTGAAAAAACTCTAATTGATATCATCGCTTCTCATCAGTTATGGAGGTACTTAAATATGTTGAAAACCCCCTGACCATCTTTTTGGGACTATGATGCATTAAAGTTATTAAGGTTGGCGGTGTATATTTTTCGTAAATTAATGAGAATGTGAAAAACGATCCAATATTTTTTAATTTGAATGGAGTCTGCGAGCTTACTAAATTAATGATGGAAACTAGGAAACATTTTCGTATCATTTGGTTTATCAATTGTTGAAGCTAATATGTGTTTTGTCGGTCGCAACTGCGATGGTTGAGAAATAGTATTGTACGATGTACAATTTTAATTATGAAAAGCTTGGTATTTGTTAATTTTGTGTTTTGCAACCCGTTTCACTGATCCGATCCATATTAGAAAATATTTTGACAATATTGTAGGGAAATATTCTAAGTATGTCAAGCTGTTAGTTAGATTTTTAAACTGTTAGTAGTATTTCTGTGTAATTACAAAGTTCAAGCTGCTAGTTCAACAAGTTCAAGCTGCCAGTTAGAAAGTTCAAGCTGCCAGTGTTAAAAGTTCAAGCTGCTCAACTGATTAACAATAGAAAGTGCTTAAATTCAGGAAGTGATATATATTTCAAGATTTGAATATCTTCCAAGCATATCTTCTACCAGAGAAATCAGAGTTCATCAAGGAAACAAATCAGAAGGCTATATATATAGATAGACTAGGTCTTTCTATTGTAAGTTTGTACGTGCAAGTTCTGTAATTGTGTGCTTCATTGTAATTGCTTTCTGATAAAGTTTCTCAAGCCTCTAAGGTTGTAAAACCCTAAGAACAATTAGTGTTCTTCGTCTAATCAAACAGATTAGAGGTGATTGTAATCAGTGATTTTGGCAATATAAAGGATTTGATTTTGATTATATTTATCTGTTATTTATTCTGAAAGTTTTCTTAAAACAATTAAGTGTTATTCCGCAAACTTCTTAATTTGACTTTGATTCAAAAACAAGGTTATTGGTTTACACTCTGATTTATTAAAACCAGTTAATCTTAGGTGTTCTTTGATCTTGACAAGTGGTATCAGAGCCACAGGTTTTTATTTGTTATTCTTTGTTTTCAAAGTCAGAAACTTTCTTTGTTTTAAAATTTTATTTTTCTGCAATGGAGTTTGAAAATAGCAGTAGTGGATCTGGGCAAGGACTCAAAGTTTCTATTCTCAAACCCACTGAGTTCGAGATGTGGAAACTCGGGATTCAACAGCACATTCAATTTATTGATTATGCCCTATGGGAAGCTGTTGAAAATCCTCTTGCAGTTGATCCTGAACTAGATGTTGAGGGCAAACCCAAAAGAACACCTCCAAAAACTGAGACTGAAAGAAAGGCTAGAATGAATGAAGTGAAAGCTCTTACTCTTTTACAAATAGCCATTCCTAATGCTTACCAACATCAGTTTAAAAAATTCTATACTGCTCATTCTCTTTGGATTGCTTTAGAGAAAAGATTTGCTGGCAATGCTAGCACCAAAAGGAATCAAAATGATCTTTTAAAACAGCAGTATGAAAACTTTTCTGGTGGCAAGAATGAAAACCTTACTCAGATTTTTGATAGGTTTAACAAGCTAATAGGTGAATTGGAGAGTGCTAAAGTCAGCCTGGATCAAGATGAAGTAAACAGAAAATTCCTCAGATCTCTTAGTGAAGAATGGACAGTCTATGCTGCCCAATGGAGAACCAAAGACACTCTAGATGAAATAGAGTTGGATGATCTTTACAACAACCTGAGAGTGTTTGAATCTGAAATTGAAAATAAAAAGAAATCCTATTCTTACAATCACAACATTGCTCTGCTGTCACCAGCATTAACTGATAAATCAAACTGTTGTGATTCTTTTTCAGGTGCCGATGGTAACTCTTCAGAAGTTCATTATGAAGCATTTGTTGCAAGTGATGGAATTTTTGCTCTTAATGCTGAAGATCTGGAACAAATTCATCCAGATGATTTAGAAGAGATAGATTTAAAGTGGCAGCATGCTATGTTGACTATGAGGGCCAAAAGATTTCTGAAAAGGACTGACAGATCAAACTTTCAAGCCAGACCAGAAGGCAAGCCATCATTTGATAAATCAAAGGTTGAGTGCTTTAAGTGCAACAAACTTGGCCACTTTGCTAGAGAGTGCAGATCACAAGGTCAGCTGCCACCAAGACCCCAACAAACCAATCAAACACCATCCTCACAAGCTCTTGTCTCTCAAGAAGACAATGTGTTTGACTGGAGTGACCAGACAGAAGAAGAGTTTCAAAATCAAGCTCTTATGGCAGAAACATCAACTGTCACCTCCACTGAACTACCATCTGAGGTAAATACTAAACTCTGCTCTCAAACATGCAAAAATATGGTTAAAAAGTACAGAGATCATAATAAGAGCATGTGCAAAACTCTAGCTAAGATGGAAGAGAGGAGATATGAGTATATGCAGGCTATAGAAGATCTTGAAAACAGATCAATGACTATAAGGATAATGAGATTCAGATGGGCCATGATAGAACATACCATGAGAGGGAGAAAAAGGAACTGAATGAGAAAATAGAGACCCTAAATAAGAAACTAGTTGAGGCTGAACAGAAGGTGTTAGAAGCTAACAAGAAAGTAGATACTATAAATATAGATTTGGGTAGCTTCAAACTGGCAAATCAAAAGCTAGAACACCTAATGGAAGTCCAATTTAAAGATAGGGTAAAATCTCAACTCAATCCCAAGGAAGGTATAGGATATAAAGCTACTCCACCCCCATACAACAACAAATAAATTCATCCTATGAGTGAAGTTGATGATAGGCTTGTGAATGAACCATTAGATGAGACAATGAAAACTGTAGATCTTATCCTTGAAGACAAGCCTGAATCTAAAGAAGAATTGATTTCAAATAAAGGCTGTGAGTGTAAAGAAGTTGAGAGTAACTTCAAAACAATGAGTGAACCTATAGAACCTCCTACTTCCAGTTTCATCAAAACTCACAGTGTGCAAGGAAAAGAGAAGATGAATGTATGCAATAATGCTCCACATGTTTCTATACCTTCTAACTGTAACATTGCATCTTCTTCAAAAACTAATAAAAAGGGTAAGACTGTTCCAATATGCACATGCCAAAAACATGGTGTCCAAAAGTTTCCCACACAGCAGCAGGTAAGGGGAAATCAAAGGAACAAGAACCAGTTATGGTCTCATAAAATTAGTTCTCCAATCAAAACAGTCACAAGATGTTTCCATTGTGGCAGGAAAAATCATTTGGCCAACCAATGTTTATATAAACCATCTGTTACAAAACAGACTGTGGTTTAAAAACAGGCGATTGTTCAAAACTCAAAAATTTCAAAGGCCAAAACATCTGTCACACCAGTTCCAAAGAAAACAGTTGATCACAGGTACTTAAAAGTCAACAAAAGACAGTCTACAGACCAAAAACAAGTTTTAGCAAAATCTAAATCAAATATAAAAAGGGTCTGGTGTGTTAAAGGCAAAAACATGGATCAAACTGCTAATGCAAGTGTTGAGACTGTTAAGCCAAAAGTTGGAACTGGTAGTTCAAATTCTAAAGCTGCTAGTACTCAGAACCCAGTTCAGACTGCTAAGTCTAAAACTGGAACTGGTAGTGGATCTTCTTAGACTACTAAAGAAAAGATTGGAAAGAATACCTGGATACCTCATGTCATAACTAAATACTCCTCACAGAACCCACCTGTGGATCTCACTAAGTTTAAAAAGACAAATTGTATTTAGTTATGTCAATGCACAAGGACAACCCAAAACTAATTTGGTTTGGGTTTACTCCAGTACTAACTAAGCTTTTTCTGTGCAGGGCAACCACAGGACCCAACATAAGACAAGATGGCATATGGACAGTGGATGCTCTAGGCACATGACAGGCAACTCTGAATGCTTGTCAAATTTCAAAAGCTTTGAAGGAGGGTTTGTTGCATTCGGAGGCAATTCCAAGGGAGGTAAGGTAACAGGTAAGGGTACTGTCAAAGCAGACAATATGTTATTCAATGATGTTTTGTATGTTGAATAGCTGAAGTACAATTTACTAAGTGTGTCTCAAATCTGTGATAAACAAAATATTGTTTTGTTCACAGACTCTGAGTGCATTGTCCTTTCAAAAGATTTTAAAATACCTGAAAATCTTGTTTTACTTAGAACACCAAGAAAGGACAATGTCTACTGTTTGGACACAGATCTTTTATCCAAATCAAATACTTTAAGTTGTTTGATATCCAAAGCATCATCAAATGAATCTGCTCTTTGGCACAGAAGGATGTGTCACATGAACTTCAAATCTATGAATGTTTTAGTAAAAAATAACTTGGTAAGAGGTTTACCACAGAAGGAGTTCATTTGTGATCATTGTGTAGCATGTCTCAAAAGCAAGCAACACAAAACTTCTCATAAGGCCAAAGAAGTAAATTCAATCTCATCTGCTCTTCATCTTATTCATATGGATCTTTTTGGTCCAACATCTGTTTTGAGTTTGAATAAAAGAGCTTACTGTTTAGTCATTGTTGATGATTTCACCAGGTTTACATGGGTTTACTTTCTTAGGACTAAGGATGAAACTGCTGAGCTAGTCAAATCCTTTATTCTTAAGATTGAAAACCAATCAAACTTAAAGGTTAAAGTGATCAGATCAGACAATGGAACTGAGTTTAAAAATCATATCCTAAACAGTTTCTGTGAGTCTAAAGGCATTGCAAGGCAACATAGTGCACCTAGAATACCACAACAAAATGATGTAGCTGTAAGGAAGAATAGAACTCTAATAGAGGCTGCTAGAACCATGCTAGCTGATTCCAAACTGCCAATGGCCTTCTGGGCAGAGGCAGTAAATATAGCCTGTTATGTGCTAAATAGGGTTCAAATTGTTCAGTCACAAGGGAAAACTCCATATGAGTTATTCCATCACAGGATTCCCTTAGTAGCCTTCCTAAAACCTTTTGGTTGTTCATGCCCTATCCTACATACTAAAACTCACTTACGAAAGTTTGAAAGTAAGGCTGAATAAGGTTTCTTTGTAGGTTACTCTATTCAAAGCAAAGCCTATAGGGTGTATAACAGTGTGTCTAAAACCATTGAAGAAAGTGCCAATGTTGAGTTTAATGAAAATACTGCAAATATCAAAGGCACTGGTCCTGATTGGTTGTTTGATTTAGTATCACTAACAAATTCTCTGAGTTTTGTTGAGTATTCTGTAGGAACTGCTAGAAATAGTGTTGAAACTGTCAGCTCAAATTCTCATGCTGGTACCACAAATATTCAAGCTGTTGGCACAAAGTTTCCAACAACTGGAGATTCTGCTACATTGGATGAGTACACTGTACCACCACTTCTCTCTTGTGACCCACCAGGGGTCCTGATTGATCAACAAGACATAAATACAGAGTGTGAAGTGCCAATCCCAAGTCCTGAAGTAACAGCTCCATCCAATAGGGAAACAGTCCCATCTTCTGATCAAACTGTTACTGAAGCTAAATCCTCAAGTGGTGCTGAAGGTGATGATACAGATCTGGGAAGCTCATTTCAGATAGAAAGAGAACCCACACTCAGGGTTCACAAGTATCATCCTCTCAACCAGATAATGGGAGACCCACACAATTCTGTGCAGACAAGGACAATGGTTCACAAGGAGTTCACTGATGTTGAATCAGCAGTCCCTGAATTCAGTCTGGCTGTCTTTGAACATGCATGCTTCATGTCACAATTGGAGCCAAAGAAGACATATGAAGCTCTGAAAGATCCATCTTGGATTGAGGCAATGCAAGAAGAACTTTTGCAATTCAAGATTCAGAATGTATGGACTCTAGTTGACTTGCCTAAAGGTAAGAGGGCAATTGGTACAAGATGGGTTTTTAGAAACAAGAAGGATGAGAGAGGTGTAGTGATCAAGAACAAAGAAAGGTTGGTAGCTCAAGGATATACTCAAGAAGAAGGAATAGATTATGCAATAGCAAGGATAGAAGCCATCAGACTGTTCCTAGCTTATGCCAGCTTCAAAGGGTTCAAAGTGTAGCAAATGGATGTGAAATCTGCATTCTTGTATGGTACAATCGAAGAAGAGGTTTATGTGTGTCAACCCCCTGGCTTTGAGGACTATAAGTATCCGGAAAAAGTCTACAAGTTAGACAAAGCCCTCTATGGACTCCACCAAGCCCCAAGAGCATGGTATGACACTTTGTCTTCATATCTTCTACAGAATGGATTCAAAAGAGGTACTCTGGACAAGACATCATTCACAAAGTCCATCAAATCAGAGATTCTTCTTGTTCAGATCTATGTTGATGATATCATCTTTGGGTCAATAAATGACACTCTGTGCAAGGAGTTTGAAACTTTAATGCATAAGAAGTTTCAAGTGAGTTCAATGGGGGAACTAACCTTCTTTCTAGGATTGCAGGTCAAACAAAAATCTACTGGACTTTTTATAAGTCAATCAAAGTATATAAATGACATCCTGGAAAAGTTTGGATACAAGGACACCAAAGTGGCAAGCACACCAATGGACACTCATAAGCAGCTTGATGCAGATAAAGAAGGAGTGGATGTGGATATTCATTTATACAGATCCTTGATAGGTTCCCTAATGTATCTCACATCTTCTAGACCTGATATAATTTTTGCTGTTTGTGTGTGTGCCAGGTTTCAATGTGCTCCAAAGGATTCACATTTGTTTGCTGTTAAGAGAATCTTTAGATACCTCAAGGGCCAACCAAAATTGGGCCTATGGTATCCTAAGGACTCTCCTCTTGAACTAACAGCTTATTCTGACAGTGACTACGGAGGTTGCAACATACACATAAAATCCACAACTGGTGGATGTCAATATCTAGGAGCAAGACTAGTATCTTGGCAGTGCAAAAAGCATACCACAGTCTCCACTTCATCCACTGAGGCAGAATACGTTGCAGCTGACAGCTGCTGTTCCCAAGTAATGTGGATTCAGAACCAACTGAGAGACTATGGTATGAACTTTCTATCTACTCCTATTTATATTGACAATTCTAGTGCAATAAGCATTGTACAAAATCCAGTGAAATTTCCCAAAACCAAGCACATAGACATTAGATTTCATTTTATAAGGGACTGTAATGAGAAGAAATTAATCCAAGTTACCAAAATTCATACAGATGATCAGTTAGCTGATCTATTTACAAAACCATTTGATGTAGGAAGATTCACATTTCTAGTATCAAATATTGGTATGGTTAATATGGATTAATTTGTTTTTCATTATTATCTCTTATTTTATGAAGAACATACTTATTAAATGTGCCTAGTTAAGGGGGAGCCACTGTTTCATCAAATGATGCTTAATTTGCAACTAACAGCTTGAGAATATTCTCAAGCTGCTAGTTCATTTTCTCGAAGTGTTAGTTGTTTCACTTGGTCTGTCAAGTGTGCAGGGTAATTCAGTCATTCTCCATAAGATTGTGCTCGGGACTAGATATTTTTCAAAACCCAAAATCTTTAAAGTCCCAGTTTCGTTCAATTGTAACTACCAGTTGCAAAAATATCTTCCACAATCTTTTCATCTTCTCTCTCTGAGCGATTCTCACACAGTCGTTCCAAACCCTAAATCACCGTCTTGATCTCAAATGGAGTTTGTCAAAGAACATAACTGCCTACCCTACTCTCTCAAACATGCTGAACTACAACCATTCCATGACATGACGGATTTTCTTCGTGGTTCCCATATCCATTATGCTCTAACTGTCAATCCTACCATCTACGTCTCACACATAGAGCAGTTCTGTAAATCCTCCACTGTCAATACCATTAATGGAGTCACTTCTTTTGCATCAATCATTGATGGTAACCCCATTACCATCACTGAGGAAACAATACGCCAATACCTGCATCTTCAAGATGCCACAGATATATCTGATCTCTCTCTTACTGCTTTACATGAGGGTCTTTTTGCTATTGGGTATAGGGGCCCTACTGATTCTTTTACCTTCTACAAAGCACATTTTGGTCCTAAATGGAAATATCTTGTGCATATTATTCAGCAGTGTATGAGCCCTAAAAGAACCGGTTGGTCTGAATTTTCTTTAAATAATGTCACTGCCTTAGTGTGCTTATCAATAGGTCAACGGTTTATTTTTTTCAAATATGATTTTTCAAGGGATGTTAAGGCACCATGCCCTAAAGAATGGGAAATTTTTGATGTATCCACGGTTTTTGGCAGAAATAATTGCAAAGTCTTGCAATAATTTTAAAGTACATAAAAGGATACATGTTTCTCATAGGCACTCTTTACCTACTATTAAAAGACTTTTGAGACCAAGTGCCAATTTTTACAATGTGGATGTCTCATTGCCTTCTGCAATGCAAGACATCAATCCAAGAAACAGAAGAGAGGGTCCTGAGCAGGCTCAGCCATCCATTACTGCTTCACCCCCAGGACCCCAACCCACTCCTGATGATACATATACTTCCTTTGCTCCTTCTACTATACATACATCCCCAGCCCCCTCACTGAAAATGTATAAAAGACAAAGGGTTGTAGGAGCTCCTTCCTCCTCAGTCCAATTCCCAGAGCCAAATAGCCCTGTGCAGGGGGACACTCCTGCACAGAATATCGAGAGGGAACCCAATGAGGATACTCTCACCCTCAACTTGGAGGTGAACATCCCATCAGAGGATGTTCATATGGGTTTTGTGGCTGGTACTACTGGTGTCTCTACACAAGAGGCACAGGACAGTATCAACATCTCTAAGACCACACCCATGGCAACAGAGGGTGTGCAAGCACCTTCTGGAAGTCCCTAGTACCAAGAACAAAGGGGCCCAGATGTTTCTACTTCTGGAATTCATGCCAGTGATAGATCTCAAATACCACTATCATTTAAAGATCTTGAGGCTAGTATGCAACTTATGGCTTTGACAGATCAACAGCTGAAACCTGTTGTAGCCATTTTGGAACGTTACAAATCCATTATTGCTGCACAGGGATCTCAAATCACAGCCCTACAACAACTCACAGCAGCACAACAACAGTTCCTTGATCAGTTTCATCTTGGTTTCACTCTGTGTGGAAACAAGATTATCCAGCTCGAGAAGATGGTTCGATCCCTGCTTGCAAAGGTTTTTGGTCATCCTGGCCAAACCAAAGCATCCAAAAAGGGGGAGAATCAGGAGATCCCTTATCCAGTTCAAACAGCTTCAACCTCTCCAACAACAGCTTCAGTTTCTAGGCTAACAGTTCCAACAGTTTCTCAAGCTGTTAGTCTAGAAGCTCAAGCTGTTCCCAGCAAATCAAGTGGAGTAGTTATCAAAGAAGGTCTTCAAGCTCCTGCCCCAGCATTCCAATCCACAGTATCAGCTCCCAAAGACAAGGGGAAGGGCATTCTAATTAAGCCTCCAAATATCAAATTCATTTCTAAAGAAGCCCAAGTTGCCCATGATGTTGAACTGGCAAGGAAATTAGCAGAAGAACAAGATGAGATCCTAGACCAGCAAACCCTTGAACCAATGGGAGATGATGAAACCTTAGGAGATTACCTAAGAGGGTTTGTGGTTAAGGATAATCAGAAGAAGAGGAAAAGGCCAATAGGTCCTTCAAAGGCAGAACACAGAAGATTTTTGATAAATTTCTCTGCTACAGCTGGGATATCAAAAGTAATTGCTCAATCATGGTCAACTAAAAAGCTTCAGGCTTTATATGACAAAGAAAAGGAGAAAGAAAAAGCATCCACAGCCTCCCAACAAGTCCAAGTTCCACAAGAACCAGTTCAAACTGTTGCTAATGATCCTCAATCTGAAACCATTCAACAAACAAAGTTTGATCAGGTAAAGAGAGTGATGTTTGAACAACAGCTGCAAAAGGCTATGGAAATTGAAAAGGTCCTGGATCAGCATGACTTCTCCAAACCTCCTATTACTTACTGGTATGCTAAGTCAATGGATGACATTGATTAAGTGTATCATTTTGTAATAAAAAGAGAAGCTGGTCCAGAGGAAGAATTTAAAAGCCTAATCCACCTGCTACAGAGACTAACTAGAGATGAACTGTCACAAATGCATCATATTGGAGTTGCCAGTCACTCTAGGTCACTAATTGTATGGGTTCAGCAAAATTTGAAAGATCTCAGAAGCATTTTTGATCCAGAGTCTACCAGAGTAGATATAGATACTGCCAAGGAAATGAAGATTGTACAGGTTGATTTATATGTCAAATCAATGACATATAGACTCAAGCTTGCAGACAGATCCAGCAGGTTCTACATTTTTGAATTTCTCAATTTACCAAAGGCATGGCTACTCCAGATGAGCTCTATGAAGATTGAATGTGATAAAGTGGAGTTGAAGAGAGAATTCATAAAAGCTATAAGGTAGAAACTTTCACAGTTGTAAGATTTTGGATGCCTTAGTTTGTATATAACAGTTTTACTTTGTTTTATTTCCTTATTTGTATAGAAACTTAAAGTCTTATGTAAAGAATTTAAGTTAGGGGGAGATCGTTGGGAAATATTCTAAGTATGTCAAGCTGTTAGTTAGATTTCTCAAACTGTTAGTAGTATTTCTGTGTAATTACAAAGTTCAAGCTGCTAGTTCAAGAAGTTCAAGCTGCCAGTTAGAAAGTTCAAGCTGCCAGTGTTAAAAGTTCAAGCTGCTCAACTGATTAACAACAGAAATTGCTGAAATTCAGGAAGCGATATATATTTCAAGATTTGAATATCTTCCAAGCATATCTTCTACCAGAGAAATCAAAGTTTATCAAGGAAACAAATCAGAAGGCTATATATATATATATATATATATATATATATATATATATATATATATATATATATATATATATATATATATATATATATATATATATATATATATATATACTAGGTCTTTCTATTGTAAGTCTGTACGTGCAAGTTCTGTAATTGTGTGGTTCATTGTAATTGCTTTCTGATAAAGTTTCTCAAGCCTCTAAGGTTGTAAAACCCTAAGAACAATTAGTGTTCTTCGTCTAATCAACCAGATTAGAGGTGATTGTAATCACTGATTTTAGCAATATAATGGATTTGATTTTGATTATATTTATCTGTTATTTATTCTGAAAGTTTTCTTAAAACAATTAAGTGTTATTCCGCAAACTTCTTAATTGGACTTTGATTCAAAAACAAGGTTATTGGTTTACACCCTGATTTATTAAAACCAGTTAATCTTAGGTGTTCTTTGATCTTGACAAATATAAATTAAATTAACTCTAAAAAAGTGACACCGATAACAAAATATCCTGGATCCGCCCCTGGTTGCATCGACTTGTTGAGTCACCCAAAGAGACTCGCCAAATCAAACCCATTTGTCTGAAATTTTGATAATTAGCACAAGGGACCTAGATTAAGGTATAATCCTTATTTCCTACTTCTAGCGGAAGGGTCTAAAGAATTATAAACTCGAATCATAAGTTCAAGTTTTGTGGGGTGTTGTAGCGACTTTAAAGACTTTGTTTTAACAGTCGAAAACTCGTTAAGTAAACTTTATGGAATTATTGATCATATGACTATCATGTGTACTCTATGTACATAATTATATAGGTTAATTGAAATGAGGAAACGTATCCGGAGAGGCGTAGCCTTAATTTTTGCTATCATGATTCTGTTTGAAGACCAAGACTTTAACATGCTAATCTATGTGAGTTCAAGGCTTGATATATCATTTACACGTATATAATATTATATATTATATTTTTGGTTTTGTAATTGTTGTGTGCCATGCTATCGTTGTTGATCATCATTGCATACTCTCATACTAAATTGTTGGATTGTCAAGTCGGACCTTAATTGGAAAGTCTAAGGTGGTTACTGAGTGGTGCCTAACGATTAGCTTAAGATGGTAACTGTATAGTACGGTGTTATGTTACCAAAGCAATATATATTCAAAAACCGTGTGACTTTTTGCATTAAGCAAGACAAACTGTAGTGTCGTCCTGCATAATACTAATTACTACATCACGTATGATAGTAAGCCTAAAGTGGTAACTGTGGGACATTTTACGGTACACGAGACAACCGTGTAGTATTGTACAACGTCGATAATCCTAATAACGGTAATCATGCGGAATGACTCTGATTAGGGATGAACATAATTAGGTCGAAGCCGACCAAAACAAAGTCATTTGACCGGTTTGGCTAGGGTTGGAGGAGCACTCTTTGGCCGACCGATTTGAAAATCTTTTAAACTAAAATTATCGGTTGGCTGACGGTTTGAAATGTCAAACCGGCTGAGTTATATTATATTTACATATAAAGGAATGTTAAGTTTGTAATACATTTTTATTAATTATTTATAAGTTGATTTTAATTTTTTAAATGATATTTAAATGTGTTATTATAGGGTCAATATATATGATTATATAGGTAATTATTTTTAATATTACCATAATATTTTAGATTAAAATTAATAGTACTCCTAACATAGAAACATATTTATTTTTTAATTTGTTCAAATGAAAAAGAACAACAAACATATTTTGAATATTCCCAAACAAAAATAATGTATTTTTTTGATTTTTAATTTTTTTTCTAATGTAAAAAACGACAACAATTTCATTTTATAATTATCAAATGAAAAAAATTATGAACCAATAAATTTTTAATTTTTTTGATCGAAAAAGATGACAAATTTTTGTTTAATAATAAAAATAAAATGTTTAGGATTAAAATTATAAAAAATTAATACATTGCTATTTTGCGCAGTATGTTGCTATTTTAGGAGCACGTTGTTATTTTACAATATGTTGTTATTTTATGAGTACGTTGCTAGCTATTATGGAAAAATTGTTTAGAGTTCAATGCTTTAATAAAATAATCTCAAGTGCTAGAATGCTATTTTAGACAAAGTCTTTGGTAGGTTGTTGTAATAAAATTTTTACGTCAAGTTGGTTGCTACTTTGTGCAGAAAACCCTTAAATATGTAGAGAGAATGAGTAAATTAGTTAAATATAATGTATTAATATTTTTATATTTAATCTATATATATTAAAAAAAAACAATTCAGGACACATGTCGCTTCCTCATCGCATTAAAATTTCATTTTCCCGCATTTTTTCCACAATTAAATATTTCATTTACTAATTTATCTATTGTTAATAAAAGAAAAATCTATATTGAATACTTTTCTATTTAATCCATCAAATGCAATAAAGGAAACACATTAAAATTTTAAATAATTTAATATTAATTTTAAAATTATTTTTAGTAGAAAAATTTATTTATAAGTAAATCTATATTTAATTTTAAGGGTTATTACGAAAAAATCAACAAATTTTCACGGTTTTTGTGTTTTATTCTCTCAATGTTATTTTCTTTTTATCCAAAAAATCTTCAAGTTAAATTTTTTTTTTTTTTATTTTGTGAAATTTGTCTATTAGAGTCAGGTTATAATTGGTAGACTGAGTTTTTAAAGACTGAAAAATCGAGTTATTATAGTCAAATTTCACTAAACAAAAATATTAACTTAAGGATTTTTCTGGAAAAAAATAATATGAATGGATGAAAACATACAAAAAAAAAAAAGAAAAGAAAACACGTTGATTTTTTTCATAAGAAATCCTTAATTTTATATTAAACTTTTTAAAAACAAAAATAATTATTAAAAATACTCATGTTTACATGGGTAAATAAGCTAGTTGTTTTATTGAAATAAGAAGTCTTTAATTAATTTTGATTATAAGGGTTAAAAGTATAAACAATGACAAAATAGATATTTTAATTAGAGCTAATAGATAATGGACCAATCTTGAATTTTAACATTGATAATAATGACCGATTTTGCAAAATTAAAAGTCAATCACAAAAATTATTCCATGCCGATGTCAGCTATGCACATTTGGAGGAAGGGAGGTCTTTAGGCGAAAAAGCATAGGGACCATTTTCAATATTTAAAAATGAAAAGTTACAAACCTCATTGACGTTTCTATAATTAACTTTCAAATCACAAGGATGTTTTTGTAAATTGTGAAAAAACACGAGGACCATTTGTAAATTGTGAAAGCACCAAAACAGTGTTTGGTGTTAATTAAATCATAACTAATTAAATTTAAACAAAAAATAATAAGTTATTAAAGAACATATATAGATCATTTTCACAATTTCATACAAAGCTCGTACAGTGATATTTTATTAATTTACACTTTATTTAATATTCATTTAAAAACTTATTTTCTCATTTATCGCATTTTATTTTTTTTATAAAACAATAATTCATAAATAAATATTACCTTAAAGTATGACAGTTGTAGTGGCGATTCCAGTATTTTTAAATAAAGTTCTAACAATTGTTCACGACATGTTTTCATGCTATGAAAATAATTTAAAATTACATCATTACTAATGTTATCAAACACATCTTTTACGACACCAGACAATCATTCAAACATTGATCTCCCATTTCATTTCTTATATCGCTTTTTATCAACTTCGTTGCGGAAAATGCTCGCTCCATAGAGGATGTCGCTACAGGCAAAATCAAAGATAGCCACAAAAGATGTACTAATGGATACATTTGGTGCTTTCTCAATTCGACCATCTTCTTGGCAATGTCTCCAATTCCATTCAATTTGTCGAATCTTGCATCTCCACGAAAATCAACAACATAATTTTGAAGTTCTTCTTTAAGTGCGTGGAGCTCAACTTTTGAAAACTCGGAACGATAATGTCAGGGTCGGTCCTATCATTTTTTAGGCCCGGGGCATATACTTAAAAAGAGGCCCTATATATATATACGCAATATTCATATAAAAAAATTACAATTAAATAATATTGATTTTGTTGCACTATTGTCAATGTCATGTCTTTAAAAACTTCACAATCTGTCATCGTGTAATGGTTTCATGGTGCTTCTCTGAATTTTTCCTCAATCCAAAAACCGCAAAAAAAAAAAATTTAATATTAACATCGTATGATTATAAATTGGGTAAAAATTGCATACAATATTAAATTATATACTTATTAGTAAATTGAAAAAAAAACAATTCAAATTTTGAATGATTCATAATATAAATAGTAACATATGTGTAAAAAAAATAACATTTCAAGAAATAAATACATATCTCATTAGTATTTTTAATAATCGTATAATAAATAACATAAACCACGTGATAAACAAAAATAAAATTTCAAACTCATTGAAAAACAAAAGTATGAATATTGAATTTGATGGATTGTATATTGATATAAAGCAATAGACGATATTTATATATGAAAATCCAAGTGATAGTGGTGAGATATAAAAAACTAAAAAAAATGCACACAATGGGGGTCGAACCCATGCCATTAGCGTTCCAAGGTGAGATGACTACCAGCTGAACCAACACATTGTTTGTGATTTTTTTCGCGCAAAACACATATAACCTAATACTGGACTACTGGGCTATATTAACATATTAAAATTTTTTTGGGCCCCTTACCAGGCCCAGGGGGACCCAGGTCCAGGGCCCTGGATAATGTTCAGCCATTTGGATTAATCGATCCTCATCAGATTGTTGAAAAGAATTGATTGGGCACAACGAATCCATAGAAAGAAGAAATGTCGTGTTTGCTTCTTTAAAACGATCATTAAGCTTCGGAACTTGCATATCTACGACTGAATAAAATAAATCTACGTGATAGTGATGTAAGTTGTTAATACCTGAACTTTTCCGACGACTTCTTCCTTGAATGTACATGTCTTCCATATTGAGAAGCTCAACATCGAACTTCATACAAAATGAAACAACTTTGTCTAGAAGCAATCCCCATCCTTTATCTCTCATGTCTTGAAGTCTTAGTTTAGAATACCTTAAAAGAGGCATTGTGAAACACCCGTCCTAATCTATTTAGGACAAATACAAGATCCGTAGAGTTATTGCCTCCAAAAATACGAGATAATTTAAAACTTTTCATTCAATAATATAAGACATCAAACATTCATCCATGATAAAAAAAAACCAAGTCAAAGCGGATTACATCATAAGTCAAAGTATTATTACATTACATGTCAGCTACTGATCAAATAGTCTACCCGACCCAAAGCATCATTAGGTGGCACTAATGTAATAAGTCTTCTACAAAAATCTGCATCTTTAAGCATCCTTCTAGCTAATAATAATCAATAGCCCATCGGGCCTTTACCTTTGCTTTCACCTGAAAAGTAATTCCCCAAACGGGTTAAGCCCACGACCTAACGAGTAACAAGGTGAAAGCATACAGTGCATATGTGTAATAACTGAAAGTACATGTAAAAGAAGGGAGACGACACTCCCGAGAGTCGTAAGTGGGGGACGACACCCCAACCTTTGTATATCCATAGGAGGACGGATCTAGGGGTGTGCACGATTCGGTTCGGTTCGGTTAGTAGTTAACATGTGAAGCGTGTTTTCGGTTTCGGTTACCCGTTAAAAGCTGGTTACTCGCGGTTCGGTACACGGTTATCCGTTATATGCTTAAAAGCAAATAAAATTATAAAAATATATCTTTTTAAGCACAATTTCATTTTAAGTTCTAAGTCATAGTAAACTATTTGATTATAAAGCTTAAAAGTTACACTAAATTTATTTAATAAAACAATTAAAATTAAAAATCATTTGAAAATCTAGTATTTAATGTATTAGAATGTCTAAATGAAATTATAAATATAAGTTACTAACTTGTATACATATAATTGGTTCGGTTCGGTTATCCACGGTTTTCTAAAAATGAAAACCTAAACCGCCCACTGATGTTCCGGTTTCAGTTTTTCGGTTTCGGATCAAGCGATTTAAGCGGTTCGGCTTGGCTTCTTGGTTTTCTGGTTTTGTTTGAACACCCCTAGACGGAACTCCCCATCAATATTTCAAGGAGACGACACTTCCTACGATATCTGTTTTGCCACACAGAGTAGCATCACAATCAGTATATACCATATCATGCATGCATGTGTAAAGGGACGACACCCCACGGATAAATATAGAAGCGAATCATATGAATCATATAAGTTTGCTTGTGAACTTATAATAAAACATTGAGATTAACAAGTAATTCTGATGACAGCAATTAATAGGTATATGCACAGTTATAAATTCACAACATTATTACTCATGATGTTATTGAGGTCAAAAAGCCCACACAAGCTCAAGACGTCTAGCCACTAATCAACTGATACAGGTCACCGATTAAACTTTCAAACATGGAATTATAAAATGACGGACTACTATCAGAATTCTAACTTTGTTATAAAATATAGGCTTTCTATCTAGACCGAGGTAGTGATCATGACAGACGTGTCATGATCATGATGATAGTGATGATGTGGTGATCATGACCATGACAGGGCCTCATGTCAAAACCACTACACTGAAATGGAAAAATGTTGTCTTTTCTGATGGGTCATAACCACTACAGAGGGTCATGGTCACTATGTAGGTCGTGATCACTACAGGAGGTCATGACCACTACGTTTTTCGTGACCACTACCCATGTCGTGACCACTACAGTATATCATGACCATTACAAAAAGTGGTGATCACGACCAATGCAGCTACAAAAAAAGCAAAACTTAATTTACACCCACCCGAAAATGATGATTTGGACTTAAAAACCAACATAAAAACTTAGGTAAATTTTTAAAAACATTACCCAAATATTTCCCACCTCTTAGGATCATTTTAAATATAAAAACAAGTCAAAAGCACCGATTTACACACCACATTCACTCATTTTTCTCAAGAACACGTTTTTGTCAAAACTCACCAAATCTTTTCTTTAAACCTCGAATTTCTGTTTGAAATCATGTAAACAAGCTTGTAAACATATTTTTAACATCATTCAACAATTTCAAGGTTTAAAATCATGTTTTAAAGATTTCACCGTTAATGGTGTTTGGAGATTTACAAGAAAAATGTAGAATATGAAAGACAATAAACACCAAAATAAACATCCTAGATTAATGTAAACACACTTTGATGCTCAAATTCGGATTTCACACATACACCAATATTCTAATATGAATTTTAGAGAAGATTACCACCAATTGAAGCCTCCTTTGAAGAAGGGTTCTTGGTGGAAATTCACAAGATCAACACCTCCTTCAACAAGCTCTAAGTGATGAAATGTTCTCTGGATTTTTGAAAGATAAAGGAGACTTTATTTATAAAATAAGGGTGATGATTGATTATTGTAAAGAGAAGTAAAGGGGAATGATTTTTGGAATAAAAAAACTTCAAGGTATGGAGGAAGAAGGGAAGAGGTGATGGAGAGGCAATGCAGGGAGTGGGGAGGAGCTGTACCTGTACGTGCTCTGTCTGCTCCTCTTTCCCACACAGTCAATTTCATAAATTGTCAGTATTTGCACCCGATATCTCAAAAAGTGAAAATTTGATATGTATAATCATTCTTCATGATTTTTTGCATTCTTTCAAAATATGATAATGGAATTTCGTAATTTTGATGTTATAAAAATTATTTATTTTTGGATTGAATATAAAATAGCATAAAGAAATTTTCTGAAATTTACGGGCGTTACACATTGCATGTACAATATCTTTTTCTCTTTTTTGTAAGGTTGTGTTCAACTCATTTGTGATCCCCCAAGATTGCAACTATCAAGTGTAGGCAACAAATAAAATCAAATGTATCTAGCGACTTTAATAGACGACATGCTTCTGCTCTTTGATCTTGACAAGTACCATCATTCTTAACATCTTCAAATACGTCATAGATTGAAGAAAATATGGTCATAATGTTTAATAAAGAACCATAATGAGAACCCCAATGAGTACTCATGAAGGTCGTTTGATTCCAAATTATTGATTAAAACCTCTATCACTTTGAAGGTCACCTTGAGCCAATGCTTCTACAACTTTTGTTGCTTGTTTCTTCCTAAGTTTGTCTTGACGCTTGATATCGCCTATTTCATACATATTTTATAAGGCGATATCCTCGTGGTTTCATTGATAAAAGTGTGTTTTTGTAGGTAAAATATGATCTTATTGTGATAATTGTTATTTTTAGGTTGTGTTAGAGAAAAAATGGTGAACTGCCAGTTCCCTAATGGCGACTCGGCGAGTCGATTTAGCGACTCGAGAGTCGCTTCAAAATTACAAAAGTGTCATTTTTCTGCAATTAAGAGCAGACGCTTTGGAGAAAGAAACACACTTTTCAGACGATTTTTGGAGGAGGAATTGCTACAAAATTGTGTCAAGTTGTGGAATCAATCAAGAGAAGCCTACATATTTCATCAACACCAACATTGTTCGGGGAGTTTTTCTAACATTTAGTGTAACATCCTCGAATTCAATTACGGTGATTTAAGAAATATTTAGACAGGTAATTTATAAATAAGTTGAATTATGAGCAAAGATTATGTATTTGGGGATATTTAAAAACTTAGTTGTTGTTTTAAGAAAATTAAAAAGTTTAAGAACTTTGAAATGATTATTATGAATTATAAAAGTTAGTAATGATAAATTTAAGAATAAATCAGTATTTTATGGAACCGGTTAAGTTGAGGGGTGAAATGTCCAAAATGGGAAAGATGGGAATAAAAAGGCCAAATACATTTTCATTCTCCAAATGCTCTCTCTCTCTACACTCTCTCTCTAGAAAAACACTCTCTACTTCTCTTTAAGATATCTCGCAAACCGACCGGCCGATTATCGAGATTTATACGTCATCGGAAAGATCTCGAGGAGTACAACAACAATCTACGGTTGGATTTTTGATTTCATACGGATTAAGGTAAGAATCGACTCTTTTAAGATTTTGTGTTTCGGTTTTGAAAAACATAAGTTCGAATCTGTCATTTTTATGCGATTTAAAGCCGATTTTGCTTGAAATCTTGCAAGAATGAGATAGTATATGTGTAATAGAATCAAACCTAGGTATAATACTTGATATATTCATGATTTTAGGCCTTAGAATGAAGGATTTAAGTTATAAGGATGAACAGACTCGAAAATGCCAAGAACAGAGTCGAAATGCAAGAACAAACTCGATTTTTGTACTAAATTCGAGCAGGAATTCGAGTTTACAACCATAGATTCGAATCTAATGCCATAGATTCGAATATGGTTCGAATCTACCCTTAGGAATTCGAATTTAGTCATTAAATTCGAAGGAAATTCGAATTTAACCCCCGAAATTCGAGTTTAATGCCTAAAAATGAGAAATCTACTCTCTAAACTCAAGTATTTTGAATGAAACTCATAAACAACACCTAAAATACCAAGAGTTATTCAAAGGACAAGGTGTGAACTTGAAATGGGTTCAAATTTAGTTGAGGTTCGAATTTGGATATGGATCCGAAATGGGGAAAAATATTGCAAAATTTACGAAACTTGGTTTTATGGATTTAAACGGTTTTTGACTTGAAATATTGTTGTAACTAATTTAACAGGTCCCTTGTGGTGTTGTTCAACCCACAGTGGGGTACTTGGCGGATCCGGTTGAAAGCCCGAAGAGAAATAATATCGGTTAAAAGATAAATTACGCACCCACTGTGAGTACAGTAGATTTCGCATGTTTATATTTGTTTTATGGAAGCTTTGCCTGCTGAGACTTGTTGTTTCATTGATTGTTTGAAATTCTACTAACTTGCGTAGATTTAGATGCACATTCTTACTTGTTGCATGTCCTTTCGGTTGTTGTGCATCTAGTGATGGACCGGTGGGTCGCATCGATTACTCTGATGTTACTGTGCTATATGACCTGGAGCTGATCCCTCCTAGGCCCGGTAGGCAGTATGTCATCCCCGATCGTACGTTTGTCTCAGATGGTATGTTTAAATGCCGAGCTTTGAGCTCGAAGGGGCTGCGGCTCTGGTCCGTACTTTGTGTACGAAGAGGATATCCGATGTTGGTCATCTGTGTTATCCTTGGGCTTCATAAAAATTTATAAAATGCATAATCTCTGTATTCACTAAGCATCCGCTTATTCCCCAGTTGTTGATTTTTATTTTACAGGAAAAGGGAAGTCTACTGCTGGACCTTCTAGTTAGGTCGTTTGGAAGATTTGGGAGACTCGGCACTATTTGATCGGTAATTGTGATTTGGACAATGTTGTAATATATTCTGGATGATTGTAATAAATGTATGGGTGTGTAGACTTAGACTTGGTACCTTATAGCACCGTAGGGTGTTTAACACTTTTTGCACTACTTTATTTATGTTTTTAATGCTTCCGCACTTAATTTAGGTTATCAGATCATTATGTTATTGTATGTTGGTGATTAATCCTGGGTGTATTGTAATTGGTGGTTGTTGTGGCAAGGGTGTCACACGAGATGGTATCAGAGCAGTAGTTTGAGATTCAAGTGTCCGTGAGGTCTTGATCTCAAACATTAGGTAATGATATGTAGTGGTTTAAGTAATGATCTGAACTAAGATAGGTTATGATATAGTAATTATAAGAGATTGACTATCATACGGGACAAATGAGTGGTGTCTTTAAACTGATGACATGTTACTAAACAAGTTATATGTTTATATTTTCAGAACATGTCTGGAGGAATGACACCTGAAGAAGCAAGAGAAATGATGTTAGCCTTGATGGCTGAACAGAACAAAATGATTCAGGATCAGTTTCGGGCGCGAGATGAGGCCAAAGCCAAAAGAAAAGAAGACAAGAGAAAAGAAAAGAGGGAATATGAAAGGAATTATGTTGTGGATAACATAAACCTTAGAAATAAAGCGAAACGAAAAGACAAGGGCAAGGAAAAGATTGATTATGAAACCGGAATTGATGAGAATTACATGAAGTATGTAGTTAGATCACTCAAGGACTGGCAACCTCCCACATTCTCTGGATCTCTGAGAATTGAGGAAGCAAAAATGTGGATTACAATTATGGAACAAATCTTTAGAGAGATGAATTGTAAGGATGAGTATAAGGTATTTTTAGCTAAGGATCAATTGATTGGACAAGCTAAGGAATGGTGGGACCGTTGGGAAAAAGAATTGGATCCAAGTTGATTGCTTCCTTTAGTTGGGAACAATTCAAGTTGTTGTTTAGTAGGCAATATGGTGAGTCTGATATCGTACCACATGTTAATCATGAAGAAAGAGCTATTGGAAAGATTTTAAAGTCTGGAGAAGATGAACTAAATGAACTATACTTGAGGTCAAGAACAAATAAACGTGATAGAAGTAAGAGATGTTGCCATTGTAATCAATTTGGACATAAGGCTAACAAATGTCCAATGAAGGTCGATGCTTGTTATAATTGTGGAAAAGTGGGCCATTTTAGCAGAAATTGCAAATTTCGACCAAAGAATTAGCATGTAATACATGATGAAACTATGAATGAAAGGTTTGACAAAGGGATGAGATCGTGGTTATAATTTTTGGACGTTAATCCATAGAGTTAGAGGTGTACCTTAAAGACTCCATATGCAATATTTTATCGAAGTTCTATGATGCTGAAGTTAACATGAAATCGAGTTATATAAGTTTTATTACTAATATAAGTATAATCCTGTTTGTGAATGAGAATATTCGAGTATATAAATAGGCAGTAGATGAATAGCCAAGATGGACTTGGAAGCTTTGAATTGGAAAAGATGTCATAGACTTCTTGGAAATTTATGAATGAGTTTAGAAGTTGTAATGAAGTTTAAGTTTGACCATGATGGGTTAAAAGAATTGGAACTAATAGTATTAGTATCATATGTAATATGTTTGAGGGAATGATAACAACTTGTAGTGTTTATCATAAAACAAATAACATCAACTTGTATTAAAAGGAAACAGTAAGGTACATTGTATTGAATATTGTAAGCTTACAAAGGTTGTGGTTGAGAACGTATGACACGAACTGTTCATGAGAATTTGATGTAGTTGAAATCAAAGAGACTGATTCAATGTTGGTATATATATGAATATTATATGAGGAAAACAAATCTAGAAATTATAAGAGAAAAGCATACGAGGGTATGATAATACATGGAAAATACATGATAATTTTAAAAGAGAAATTGAAATATGTAATGCAAAGTGTAAAGTAAGAAATGAATGTGAAGTATAATCGATTGGAAGGGTGGATATAATACTTAATGAAATGAAGATTTGATCAAACATAAAAAGTTTAAAGAGACTTTGGATACTAACGACTTATGCTTGTAAAGCAAAGAAAAGTCTAGTACTACGATTCAGAATCTAAGAAAGATTCGGAGGTAGACATGAGTTCTGTTTGATTCTGGTGCCGACCAATTATTTGTATCTACTGCTTTTGCTCAACAAGTGTTGATGCCTTGGTCTAAGTTGTCTGTTGTGATTGATGTTGAAATTGTTAAGTAACACATTAGTTAACGTAGATCACGTGTATCATGATTGTACTCTAGTGATTGAAGAGGTAGTCTTCAATCCTGACTTGATTCCAGTAGAGATCGGTGATTTGATATGAAAATTGGAATGAATTGGTTGTGTATATGTAATGAGACGCATGTAGTTTGCAATAAAGGAATAATAAAGATAATTACGCCGGAGGGGCGAGAGAATTGTATATATGAGTATTGGAGAAGTGGGGATCAATGTCTAATGATGATTGTTAGGTCCCGAAAGCTGATTGCTTAGGGTTGTGAGTTTTGTTTGGTATAGGTTATTGATACCAAGACTGAAAAGAAAACTGTGGCCGATGCGCCTGTTGTCCCAAATGTTTCCATATGTGTTTCTGGAAGACTTGTCTGATGTGTCACTTGAAAGACAAGTGAAATTTTGTGTTGACTTGATCCCTGGAGTTTCTCCAATAGCTTGTTGTTCGTATCGGTATGCATCTACTGAAAGGTAAGATATGATGAAGCAACTTCAGAAGTTGTCAGATAGGGGCTTTGTAGATTGAGTTCTCTGCCGTGTGGAGCCCGATAGTGTTTATGAAACAAAAGATGTCACAATGAGAATGTGCATAGATTCACATGATTTGAACAAATTGACTATAAGTATCCGCTGCCGGGAATTGATGATTATTTCGATTAGCTGCATGAGAGCTAATTATTTTTCTAAGATTGATCTACGAATGGGATATGATTAATTGAGGTCCGAAGGAGGAATGTACTGAAAATGGCTTTCAAGGATAATTATGAGCACTACGAGTAATTAGTTATGGACATTATGAATATGGATTTGTATATCAATGTTGGAGGAATCGGTAATTGTAATTATCGATGATATTTTGGTGTAAGTCTAAAGCTGAATATGTCAAATCGTGAATTTTGATTACAATAGGTTATATTTTGTAGTATGTGATTTCTGGAGTTGAGATCTCGGAGGATTCCGCTAAAAGTAGAGGGATTGAGAATTTGGAAGCTATTTCGCGGTATTACAAATTTAAGAAATTTTCTACGATTAATAAATTGTAGACATGCTGATTTAAATTGGTATGTATATACCAACTTGAGAAAGTTATGATCGGAAAAACTTGCACAGATATGCGTGAGTAAGGTTATTATTTTTATGGTACACTAGAATCGATTATGTTTGATTAGAAGAGTCGTTTCATTTTCAACTATTGGTTTGCTTTACAAGTGGGATTAGGAACACATATAGCTATGAGTATAGCTTACTAACCCCGACAGATGGTCAAAATGAATGGACTATTTTCACATTGGAATATATAATGAGATCATACATTCTGGATTTAAGTACCAACAGAAAAGATCAATTGTTTTGATAGAATTTTCGTTTAACACTAGTTATCATGTTAAAAATCAAGAAAACACTGTTTACAGTTTTGTACGTGAGGAAATGTAGAATGCCTACGTGTTGGAATGAAATTGAAAGGACTCTGATTGCTGAG
Organism: Centrapalus pauciflorus; assembly: GCA_020465985.1. Lineage (NCBI taxonomy): Eukaryota > Viridiplantae > Streptophyta > Magnoliopsida > Asterales > Asteraceae > Centrapalus > Centrapalus pauciflorus. Next base: position 8,281 of record JAANYP010005327.1, on the reverse strand, counting down.
TCTGTGATATGAAAGAAGAATTATAATGATGAAACACCTAAACCAATCAGTTTTGAGGGAAACAATGTAGTATATTTGTTAGTATCACCGATGAGGTGTACTACTTGTTTTGAAAAAAGGATAAACTTAGCACTGAGGTGAGTTGGTTCATTTAGAATAACAGAAAAGTTAGGAATCTGTTATCTCATTTGGAATTATCTAAGGAAATATCGAAATAACACTCGGTGTTTCACGTGGAAAGCTTTATGAAATCTTCACAACTAGTAATGAAGATTAGGCTGATTATACCGAATTCGAAATCAATAAAGATTAATATATGTTGAAAGTCCAGAATATATTATGGATATGAAAGTAAGGAAATTAAGGAACAAAGAGATTAAAATAGTATTGATACGTTGGAAGCATCACAAAGGAGTAAACCATACTTGGGAGAAAAAAAGTCGATACGTTGAAAAAGTATAAGTATGTATTCGAATCCAAATAAACTTCGAGGACGAAGTTTGAGCGTGGTGGAGCCCATGTTGTAACATCCTCGAATTCAATTACGGTGATTTAAGAAATATTTAGACATGTAATTTATAAATAAGTTAAATTATGAGCAAAGATTATGTATTTGGGGATAGATAAAAATTAGTTGTTGTTTTAAGAAAATTAAAAAGTTTAAGAACTTTGAAATGATTATTATGAATTATAAAAGTTAGTAATGATAAATTTAAGAATAAATCAGTATTTTATGGAACCGGTTAGGTTGAGAGGTGAAATGTGCAAAAATGATGAAAGTTGAATAAAAAGGCTAAAAAGCTATTCATTTTCATTTTCACTCCCTCTCTCTACTTTCTCTCTCTAGAAAACACTCTCTACTTCTCTCTAGATTATCTCACAAACCGACCGGCCGATTATCGAGATTTATACGTCATCGGAAAGATCTCGAGGAGTACAACAACAATCTACGGTTGGATTTTTGATTTCATACGGATTAAGGTAAGAATCGACTCTTTTAAGATTTTGTGTTTCGGTTTTGAAAAACATAATTTCGAATCTGTCATTTTTATGCGATTTAAAGCCGATTTTGCTTGAAATCTTGCAAGAATGAGATAGTATATGTGTAATAGAATCAAACCTAGGTATAATACTTGATATATTCATGATTTTAGGCCTTAGAATGAAGGATTTAAGTTATAAGGATGAACAGACTCGAAAATGCCAAGAACAGAGTCGAAATGCAAGAACAAACTCGATTTTTGTACTAAATTCGAGCAGGAATTCGAGTTTACAACCATATATTCGAATCTAATGCCATAGATTCGAATATGGTTCGAATCTATCCTTAGGAATTCGAATTTAGTCATTAAATTCGAAGGAAATTCGAATTTAACCCCCGAAATTCGAGTTTAATGCCTAAAAATGAGAAATCTACTCTCTAAACTCAAGTATTTTGAATGAAACTCATAAACAACACCTAAAATACCAAGAGTTATTCAAAGGACAAGGTGTGAACTTGAAATGGGTTCAAATTTAGTTGAGGTTCGAATTTGGATATGGATCCGAAATGGGGAAAAATATTGCAAAATTTACGAAACTTGGTTTTATGGATTTAAACGGTTTTTGACTTGAAATATTGTTGTAACTAATTTAACAGGTCCATTGTGGTGTTGTTCAACCCACAGTGGGGTACTTGGCGGATCCGGTTGAAAGCCCGAAGAGAAATAATATCGGTTAAAAGATAAATTACGCACCCACTGTGAGTATAGTAGATTTCGCATGTTTATATTTGTTTTATGGAAGCTTTGCCTGCTGAGACTTGTTGTTTCATTGATTGTTTGAAATTCTACTAACTTGCGTAGATTTAGATGCACATTCTTACTTGTTGCATGTCCTTTCGGTTGTTGTGCATCTAGTGATGGACCGGTGGGTCGCATCGATTACTCTGATGTTACTGTGCTATATGACCTGGAGCTGATCCCTCCTAGGCCCGGTAGGCAGTATGTCATCCCCGATAGTACGTTTGTCTCAGATGGTATGTTTAAATGCCGAGCTTTGAGCTCGAAGGGGCTGCGGCTCTGGTCCGTACTTTGTGTACGAAGAGGATATCCGATGTTGGTCATCTGTGTTATCCTTGGGCTTCATAAAAATTTATAAAATGCATAATCTCTGTATTCACTAAGCATCCGCTTATTCCCCAGTTGTTGATTTTTATTTTACAGGAAAAGGGAAGTCTACTGCTGGACCTTCTAGTTAGGTCGGTTGGAAGATTTGGGAGACTCGGCACTATTTGATCGGTAATTGTGATTTGGACAATGTTGTAATATATTCTGGATGATTGTAATAAATGTATGGGTGTGTAGACTTAGACTTGGTACCTTATAGCACCGTAGGGTGTTTAACACTTTTTGCACTACTTTATTTATGTTTTTAATGCTTCCGCACTTAATTTAGGTTATCAGATCATTATGTTATTGTATGTTGGTGATTAATCCTGGGTGTATTGTAATTGGTGGTTGTTGTGGCAAGGGTGTCACATTTAGCATTATTGCAATGTTTAAATTTCTCTCATTGATAATGTGGATGTTTTATTACATGATTATGGAGTAGTTTTATAATGTAATCATTTGGGTAAACAAACCCTAAACATTGGATAATTGTAAATTTGGATGATTGGATATTAGTGTTATGTTTTACGTTACTTTTATTGTTAATCTTCATGTATTCGGTTAATTACTATAAAATCTCGCCGTGGTTATTTGTTATTTTTATAATGAGAATCAGAAAAATGATAAATGATCATTCTTGATAAGTTACGGAAAAATTAATTTATTAAGGATTTTGTCTAGAGATAGAAAAATGATGAGATTACATAGTATTAACTAGACAATTTAAATTGGTTTATGTTTTTGATTAAAATCTAATATAAACTTATGTATTTTGTGCGAACGAAATCACCTTACAAAGTTTTGTAAAATTTTATGTAAACTTTCTTTTGCACAATTCATAATTTGAACATTTATAAGAAATTTGCGTGTTCACGTTATTAGTTGTGTGGTTAGTTGGTTATTTGTGAGAGATCCGTGTAACCAATTAACCATTGTTTACACTTTACATATATAATTGATAGAGAGTTCATGTATAAGATATTTGAGTGCACTTAATATCAGTTATTTGGAATAAAAGGATTTGATCATGTATAAGAGATTTGAGTGATTTTATCTTTTAATTCCTTCTAACATTTTATCCAATCTGTGTTTAATTGTTTGTTATTTTCCGATGTTTAGCGGGCGTAGATCCATTTGATTACATGTTTTCTTGATGGTGTTTTAGCCATTAAAAATTTTCTATCCCATAATTAATAAAGTGTGTTTGTTCTAAATCTCAATACCGATAAGTTCTAGTTTTCTAAAAAAGGTAAAAACATCTCCATCATAGCTAATTATTAACTACATCTCTTTCTTCATAAATTCACATTTGTCCCCGTGTTCGATACCTATATTAGCATACGATAGGTGATACTTGCCTAATTGTCGCTAGTTTTAGTATTTTATATCCATTTTATAATTAAAACCAAGGTGTGTAGCGGCACATCAAGTTATTGGCCATTTTCATTGCAGCGCCGCCATCTCCTACAAACCTTCAAAAAATCTCAATTTCCACCATAATCCATCACAAATCTTCACTACATTGTTGATTACAAGTGCTTGGGTTCATTTTGTGGTGTTTTTGAGAGATTTCTCGCCGGAAAACGCAACCCGCCGCCGCCATCTCGTCGGAGTCTCACCGAAACTTCTCCAAACATCAAAAAAAACTCATTTTTCTCTCAAATCTTTGGTGTAACTACTTCCATTCTTGCTTCTCTAACATTTTTCATGCCTTTTCTTAAAAAATCTAAAAATTTTCATTTTCATTTTGATTTTTGATAATTTTTGTATTTAATTTATGTTACTGCTTTGTATGCATTTGTATGGTGTTCTTACTTATATTTTTATTGTTAGATTTTAAGTTTAGGTTAGATTTTGTAAAGTTTGTTGCTATTTTACTGATTTTTTGTGTTTTAAGTGTATTTTAGGATATATATATATATAAATTTGTTGTTGTTAGTTAAAGTTAACGTTCAAGACATTTATGTGTTTATAATTGTTGTGATGCATTTTAGTAGTGTAATAGTAATGTTGTTTTAGGTATGTAGATTTTGTGTTTTGATTCGTATAATTATTGTGTTTGTATCCTTTTAAGTTATGCATTTTAATAGAATTATATATGTGTGTTTTGTTAAGTTGTTAGTTGATTAGGATTTAATGTAAATATTTTCTAGAATCAATGGTGAATGTTTAGTCGTTAATATGATAGTATTGTCTTTTATTGTTACATAACATGTGATATTTAGGTAATGTTCGTTTTTAGCTATTTTATCTTTCTTTTAGCATTTACTTTTAGTCACTTTTAAGTTTCGTAATGTGTTAGCTTTGTTGGTATTATTTTCGTATTTTCAAAGGCATGTATGGTTGGAGTAGAGGATCACTTTAGAGATAATTGAGTTTGATTGGAAAGTGGATACACGGTTTAATTGCAAGTACATTATTCATGATTATTATGCTACTTGATAATCTTGAAAATTGCTTAAATGTGCTTGTGCTTATTTGAAGTTGTTTTATTTGTGCCCAGTTATTTAACCGATGCTTAATTGGTATTTGTGTTTCATAAGTGTGGGAAGGTAGCGAAATAATTGTTGCTTGGGTTCTTAATTGGAATTTACATGTCATGTTACTAAATAGCAAAGTCGGACATAACGGTCTAATTACAATGAGTGTTTGTTATTGATGTAACTTATCTCTTCCCAAGTTAAATAATTTGTATAGTATTGATGTATGGATTTTTGTTTTGATGCAGATTAAGAGCTGGTCCTTCAGCATCAGAAGCGGAGCACAAACCGCGAAATGTTATTCCTGCCCGATTGGTTTGCAACTTGAACCACCCATTCCTGCGCTTTCCGGGCATTTCATCTAGACTGGAGCAGGAATATATGTGGGGAGGCACATCAACTAGGATTTCTTAGGATCCATTATTGTTGGTCCTGGCGATCTTACTATTCCCTAATGATTCGAGTCCATTTTGTGGTTAACCACGAGGACTTCACCTCTCATGCTTCGACCAACCTGATGGCTATCCGAGAGTCGATTTATGTTGAACTTACTTTGGAGTTTTACTCGACCTATAGCTTCTCGGAAGTCACCATGGATATGAATTTCCCAGCGATGGTGCAGTTTCGATAAGGAGGGTTCTTCGTTCGATGTCTGTTGTTGCTTTAGCCAGAAGATTGGTGCTGTACACACAACAAGAGGCCAGTCATTCAGATTTTTTGACTTATCTGGAAGACGGATTGAAGGCAGTGTAACACCCTACTTTTACGACTAATGCCACATAGGACTTACAGTCCACGTCATCAAATCATAGGCAATGTCATCAAGGGTTAAACAACTAATTACTACTAAATATCAACATCGGACATAAAGTAACACAGGACGGGAACCAACCCCCGTCAGTAACGTCCGGCAACCACAACATAAGTAAAGTTTACAGTCATCCAGAAGTCACTGGCTAATAAGCCGAACCACAAAACATCAAGACTACTTACGAAAGTAGTCACTAACTACTGTCCACGTGGCGGGTCTCGGCAACTGCCCGCTGTATCCCTAGCCTCAGTCCTCGAACCTGAGATCCACAGTTAAAACAACAGTCAGCGGAAAGCTGGTGAGTTACTATAAACAACGTTAAAACAGTTTATAAAACAGTTAGCACAATATAACGACTAAGAATCAACGTGCGGCCGGCCTCAACTGCCTGACGCCTCATCGGGAGCGACCCGGCATAGCCTGCATAGCCCACTCCACAAAGTAGTGGGTTGTCAGGTCCACTGAGTTGCGATCCACGTGCTCTGCTCTGTGCTAACAAATGTCAACGTATAAAAGGATCCACATCGGACCCGGATGATAAACAACAAGTAAGTAACTCACCTGAAGCACGACTACAGTCTCGCTACCAATGGCAGTCTCTACAAGTCCCAGGCTTAGCTACGAAATCCTGGCAACAATAAACACAACTATACTGTAACGACTAACTACTGAACTCATAACGACTATACTACTATACTCACTAACTCAATAAGAATCAACAAGCCAAGACCCACGAGCGCGGCCAGGAGCGCGGCCGCGATCAGGGTCGCGGGTTCCTCGTCGCGGCCAGTCATCGCGGGCGCAATGACTCCGCGCTGCCCCTCTTGTCGCGGCCGGGCTCATCCGAGCACGCCCGTGCTCGTCCGACCCACGACTAACGTCTCGGCCGCGTTCCACTACCAGCGACCACCCTTAACCGCCTCACCCTGATCGCGGGCGCGACCAGGGGAGCTCGGTCGCGATGCGGCGACGAACAGAGCAGGTTATGCTCTGTTTTTGCATAACTACGGGAATCACTCTTTAATTCCGATTTTTTATATTTCAGGTTTATAATCCAGCCCCAAGCCTGCTATCTATCTACTACATCATATTACATGAATTGGACGTGAATTACTAACCTTAACACGTTCCTTCCCTCTCGAATTTGAGCTCCACGTTGAAAGGATGATGATGGTGATACTTCTTACTTGAGGCTGCTGAATATCTCTTGGCTCTCTCTCTCTGGATCCAACTGAATACACACACACACATATGCACTTGAGTTGAAATGAAATGAAGGAAAGAGAAGCTTCAAGATAGTATATATACGTTCCCGGTCCCGAACCCAATTAAAACGGGTACGACACTCATTAATCACTAAGTAGACACCCGTTAACCCGATTAATCTCAAATCAACGACCTGGGTTTAGAATGTCAATTAACTCATTAAAACAACCTAAAATTCCCAATTACTACTAGATCGGTTATTATCTCAACCGATTAAAATTACACGTAATAGCAATCTACCTTACAAACTCACGTGCAATTAATCAATTAAAATTCACCAACTCATCAAGGCAACTCTTAAAGCCAATAAATAAATTACACGTACCTGCTGCTAGATTCCGGATGTTACAAATCCTCCCCTCTAGAACTGATCCGGTCCTCGGGATCTCAATTCAGGTGAATAGCTGCGGATAACGCTGTCGCATGTCCGCCTCGGGTTCCCATGTAGCACCGGAACCCTTATGGTATCGCCACTGCACTAACACCAGTGGAATCTCCTTCTTCCGCAACTTTTTCACCTTGCGATCCAAAATTGTCTCGGGATGCTCGACGTATCTCAGCTGCTCGTCCACCTCGATTTCGGACATGGGAACTGTTTCTTCATGTGGGGCCAAACACCGCCGCAGGTAGCTAACATGGAAGGTAGGGTGTACCCCACGCAACTCTGGAGGCAACTCTAATCGATAGGCCTGCGTGCCCACTCGCTCGACTATGCAGAATGGCCCAATAAACCTTGGACTGAGCTTACCTCGCTTCCGGAATCGAATTACGCCTTTCCACGGGGATACCTTCAGTAGTACCCACTCGCCCACGTCAAACTCCAACACTTTGGTCCTCTTATCAGCATAGCACTTCTGTCGACTCTGAGCTATCTGTAATCTTTCTCTGACCACTGCTATCTTTTCACTCGTCTGCTGGATGATCTCGGGACCTGTAATCTCTCTTTCTCCCACTTTTGTCCAACACACAGGAGTACGACATTTACGACCGTATAACGCTGTGAACGGAGGCATTTTAATACTGGAGTGGTAGCTGTTATTATAAGCAAATTCAACTAACGGTAAATGCGAATCCCAACTACCACTAAAATCCACCACACAAGCTCGTAACATATCCTCCATCGTCTGGATCGTACGCTCAGACTGGCCGTCAGACTGGGGGTGATAAGCAGTACTCATCTGGACTCGAGTACCTAATGCTCGCTGTAGGCTCTGCCAGAATGTAGACGTAAATCGAGCATCTCTGTCGGAAACTATCGAGGCTGGGACTCCATGTCGGGAGACAATCTCATACAAATAAACTCGAGCGAGCTGCTCCAACGTATAAGTCTCCCGGATCGGCAAGAAGTGCGCTGTCTTTGTAAGCCGATCTACAATCACCCATATCGCATCATATCCACGTGGAGTCCACGGTAACTTCGTAACGAAGTCCATCGTGATATGCTCCCAGCTCCACTGAGGAATCTCTAACGGCTGTAAACGGCCATGGGGCTTCTGGTGCTCGGCCTTCACCTGCAGGCAAGTCAGACAACGCTCGACGAACTCAGCTATATCCCGTTTCATACCGGGCCACCA
>JAANYP010005326.1:137500-216430 GCA_020465985.1 Centrapalus pauciflorus | reverse complement strand
AAAACAAGCCCCTAGAGCCTGGTATGACACTCTTACTGATTTTCTTATGAGCAATGGGTATTCCAGAGGTGAAGTGGATACCACACTGTTCATAAAGATGGTGAAGTCTGATATTATGCTTGTTCAAATATATGTGGATGACATAATATTCAGTTCTACTAATTAGCAATTATGCAAGAATTTTTCATTACTCATGAAATCAAAATATGAAAGGAGTATGATGGGAGAACTTACTTTCTTTTTGGGATTACAGGTTAAACAAACCTCAAATGGAATTTTCATAAATCAAAGAAAGTATACTTTAGATCTATTGAAAAGGTTTAAATTTGATCAAAGTTCTCCTATTAAAACCCCAATTTTAGTAACAGCTTATAGAGGCATGATTGGGAGCTTGCTGTACTTAACTGCTAGTAGACCTGATATTATGTTTGCTACCTGTTTATGTGCTAGGTTCCAAGCTGATCCAAAGGAATCACATCTAGCTGATGTGATAAGAATCTTCAGATACCTTAAGGGTACACTAGGTTTGGGTCTTTGGTATCCCAAAGACTCAAGCCTTGATCTAACAGGATATTTAGATTCTGAGTTTGCAGACTGCAGGCTAGACAGGAAAAGCACAACAGGTGGATGTCAACTTCTTGGTGGTAAGTTGATAAGTTGGTGTAGCAAGAAGCAGAATTCAGTTTCTACTTCTACTGTTGAAGTTGAGTACATTGCTGCTGGAAGATGCTGTGGGTAGATTCTGTGGATGCAGCATCCGCTTGAAGACTATGGACTTGTATATAGGAAAAATCCTATTCTGTTTGACAATACAAGTGCCATATCTATCTCCAACAATCCAGTGTTTCACTCCAGAACAAAGCATATAGAGGTCAGACATCACTTCATCAGGGATCACATCCAGAACGGTAATGTGGAGGTAAGTTTTTGTTGGGAAATAGTTTAAGTATACTCAAGCTGTTAGTTTAGACTTCTCAAACTGTTAGTAGATTTTACATGTAAATACAAAGTTCATGCTGCTAGTTGAAGAAACTCGAGCTGCCAGTGTAAAAGTTCAAGCTGCCAGAGCAAAACAACTCAAGCTGCTCACTCAAGCTGCTCAGTTCATGCTGTCAAGAGATTCAAGCTGCTCAACAGTTTCATAAACAGAAAGTGCTGATTTTCAGGAAAGATATCTACACGTAGATTCCAGCATATCTACTATCAGAGAAGTCATAGTCCTTCAAGGAAACAAGTCCATAAAGCAATATAAATACAGAGAATAGGTCATTCTATTAGAGAGAAGTTTTCTGCGTATTTTCTGAGTCTGTAATTGCTTTATTGTTTAAGTTTTCATAAGCCTCTAAGGTTGTAAAACCCTAAGAACAGTCTGTGTTCTTCGTCTAATCAAAACAGATTAGAGGTGATTGTAATCATTGAATTCAGCAATACAAACAGTCTTGATTACTTCTTATGTTTTATGCTTCATTGGTTCTGAAAGTTTTTGTTAAAATAATTAAGTGTTATTCCGCAAACTTCTTAATTAAACTTTGATTCAAAGCAAGATTATTGATTTATACTCTGATAAATTCAAATCAGTTAATCTTGGTTATTTAGTTTTAGATCCTGTCAAGTGGTATCAGAGCCACAGGTCGTTCTTTGTTTTTCAAAGTCGAAAACTTTCTTTCAAAACTTTTAATCTTTTCCAATGGAATTTGAAAATAGCAGCATTGGATCTGGGCAAGGACTCAAAGTGCCTATGCTCAAGCCCACTGAGTTTGAGATGTGGAAACTCAGGATTCAACAGCATATTCAGTTCATTGATTATGCCATATGGGAAGCTGTTGAATTCCCTCCTGTAGTTGATCCAGAACTTGATGCTGAGGGAAAACCAGTCAAAACTCCTCCAAAAACTGAACTTGAAAGGAAGGCTAGAATGAATGAAGTGAAAGCACTCACACTATTAAAAATAGCCATTCCTAATGCTTATCAACATCAGTTCAAAAAGTTTTATACTGCTCACTCTCTTTGGAATGCCTTAGAGAAGAGGTTTGCTGGTAATGCCAGTACCAAGAGAAATCAAAAAGACCTCTTGAAACAGCAGTATGAAAACTTTTCTGGTGGCAAGAATGAAAACCTCACTCAAATCTTTGACAGGTTCAACAAACTGATCAGTGAACTGGAAAGTGCAAAGGTCAATCTGGATCAAGATGAAGTCAACAGAAAGTTTCTCAGATCTCTTGGAGAAGAATGGACAGTCTATGCTGCACAGTGGAGAACAAAAGACACACTTGATGAGATAGAATTGGATGATCTGTATAACAGTCTAAGAGTGTTTGAGACTGAAATTGATGCTAAAAAGAAATCCTTTTCTTATAATCACAACACTGCTCTTCTGTCCTCTGAAAAATCTAATAACTGTGATTCTTTTTCAGGTGGTGATGGCAATTCTGCTGAAACTCATTATGAAGCTTTTGTTGCCAATGATGGATTATTTGCTGTAAATGTTGAAGACTTGGAACAAATTCATCCAGATGATCTTGAAGAGATGGATTTAAAGTGGCAACATGCAATGCTGACCATGAGAGCCAAAAGATTTCTGAAAAGAACTGGTAGGACCAACTTTCAAGCAAAAACAGAAGGCAAACCATCTTTTGATAAATCAAAAGTGGAATGCTATAAATGCCATAAGCTTGGTCACTTTGCCAGAGAATGTAGATCTCAAGGTCAACAGCCATCAAGGACTTCACAGCCCATCCAAGCTTCCTCATCAACAGCACTTGTCTCTCAAGAAGACAATGTGTTTGACTGGAGTGATCAGACAGAGGAAGAATTCCAAAATCAAGCACTTATGGCAGAAACATCCAATGTCTTCTCCACTGAACTACCATCTGAGGTAAATTCTAAACTCTGCTCTCACTCATGCAAAAATATGGTTAAAAAGTACAGAGATCATAATGAGAGCATGTGCAAAACTCTAGCTAAGATGGAAGAAAGGAGATATGAATATATGCAAGACATAGAAGATCTGGAAAAACAGATCAATGATTATAAGGATAATGAGATTCAAATGAGGTATGATAGAAACTATCATGAATGGGAGAAAAAGGAACTCAATAAGAAAATAGAATCTCTGAATAAAAAGGTAGAAGAAACTGAACAGAAGGTGTTAGAGGCTAATGAGAAACTGGAATCTGTTAACATAGATCTAGGTAACTTCAAGTTAGCAAATCAGAAGCTAGAACACCTAATGGAAGTTCAATTCAAAGATAGAGTCAAATCTCAGGTCAATCCCAAAGAAGGAATAGGACACAGAGCTACTCCACCTCCATATAATAACAAGTACATTCATCCAATGAGTGAAGTTGCTGATAGATTTGTCAATGAACCACTAGATGAGTCTATGACTATTGTAGATCCTATCCTTGATAACAGTCCTGAACTAAAAGAAGATAAGAGTCAAAATAGAGACTGTGACACAAAGAGTGCACCCATAGAATTCCAAGTTCCCAGTAAGAAAGGAAAAGAGAAGATGAGTGTATGCAATGCTACTCCACAAGTTTCTGTACATTCTAACTGTAACACTGCATCTTCATCAAAAGGAACTAAAAGAGGTAAAACTGTTTCTATCTGCACATGCCAAAAGCATGGTGTTCCAAAGTTTCCTAAACAACAGCAGATAAGAGGAAACCAGAGAAACAAGAACCAGAAATTGACAGAAAAGTCTGGTGTTCCAATTCAAACTGTCAAACGATGCTTTCACTGTGGAAGGAAGAATCACTTAGCCAAGGATTGTTTTTACAAACCAGCTGTTGCAAAACAGACTGTGCATCACACAAAATGAAATCCTAAACAGGCAAAGCACTCAAAAGTGAAACCTTCCACAGCAGCTCCAAAGAGAACAGTTGATCACAGATTCTCAAAAGTCAATAAAAAACAGTCCACACATCAAAAACAAGTTTTGGCAAAGCCTAAATCAAGTTTTAAACAAATATGGTGTGTCAAGGACAAATCTGTTGCTCAAACTGCTAATGCAAAAGATCAGACTGCTAAGTCAAAATTTGATGCTGTTAGTGCAAAAACTGAAACTGTTAGCACTACAAACACAGCTCAAGCTGCTGGGCATCCAACTGGAGCTGCTAGTGAATCATCTGAGACTGTCAGAAGAAAAGATGATCAAAATAATTGGATACCTCATATTATCACTAAATACTCTCCAAAGACTCCATCAGTAGATCTCACCAAATACAAGAAGTCAAAAACAGTTTTTAGTTATATCAATGTACAAGGCCAACCCAAAACCAATTTGGTTTGGGTTTACTCCACTACTAACTAAGCTGTTATTTGTGCAGGGCAACCACAGGTCTCCTCATAGAACAAGATGGCATCTTGACAGTGGATGCTCTAGGCACATGACAGGCAATTCTGAATGCTTGTCAAATTTCAGAGGCTTTGATGGAGGATTTGTTGCATTTGGAGGCAACTCAAAAGGAGGTAATGTGGATTCAGAATCAGTTGAGAGACTATGGTATGAACTTTCTATCCACTCCTATTTATATTGACAATTCAAGTGCAATCAGCATAGTGCAAAATCCAGTGAAATTCCCAAAAACCAAGCATATAGATATCAGATTTCATTTTATAAGAGATTGTAATGAAAAGAAATTAATCCAAGTTACCAAGATTCATACTGATGATCAGTTAGCTGATCTATTTACAAAACCTTTTGATGTAGGAAGGTTTACTTTCCTAGTATCAAACATTGGTATGGTAAACATGGATTAAAATTTTCATTATTATCTAAGTTATATGCTTATTTTAAGGGGGAGTCACTGTTTCATTAAACGAAGCCTAATTCTTAACTAACAGCTTGAGTCTTTTCTCATGCTGCTAGTTATTTTCACTTGATCTGTCAAAATGTCAGGGTATTTGGGTAATTTGTCAAATGTGTGCGCGGGACCCAACCTTTTCGAACCCTTTAAAGGTCCCAGTTTCGTTCAGTTGTAACTACCAGTTACACATTCCTCTTCCACGGCCTTCTATCTTCTCTCTGAACGATTCACACATTCTTTTCAAACCCTAAACCCTAAACCGTCGTTTCTTCATCAATGGAGTTCGTAAAAGAACACAACTGCCTCCCATACACCCTGAAACACACTGAACTTCAACCGTTCCATGCTATGATGGACTTCCTCAGGCACTCCCATATCCACTATGGCCTCAATATTAACCACACTATATACATATCTCATATTGAGCAATTCTGGAATCGTGCCTATGTTCAAACCATCAATGGAGTGCCTACCCTGACTTCCAAAATCGATGGTACTACCATCAATATCACTGAGGAGTCCATCAGAAGTCATCTGCATCTTCAAGATGCCACAGGTATAAAAGACCTATCCCTTAATGCTTTACATTCTGGTCTTCAAAATATTGGTTATAGGGGCCCTGCTGATTCTTTACTTTCTTGAAAGCACACTTTTCTCCTAAATGGAAATATCTCGTGCATATCATTCAGCAGTGTATAAGCCCCAAAAGAACTGGTTGGTCCGAGTTTTCCTCAAATATTGCCACTGCCTTAGTGTGCTTTTCTACTGGCCAACAGTTCAACTTTTCAAACATGATTTTCCAGGGGATGTTAAGGCATCATTCCCTAAAGAATGGGAAATTTCTTATGTATCCCAGGTTTTTGGCAAAAATCATTGCACACACCTGCACAACTTCACATTTACACAACGGATACATGTTTCCCATAGGCACTCACTATTTTCAATCAAAAGGCTGTTAAAGCCAAGTGCCAATTTTGTCAGTATAGATGCTCCATTGCCCTCTGCAATGATGAACATCATCACAAGAAACAGAGGAGAGGGGCCTGAGCAGACACAGGCTAACATTACTGCTTCAACCCCAGGACCCCATCCCACTCCTCATGATACAAATATTCCCTCTGATCCTTTTGTACAGCCCAAACGCCCACTACAATACTTATATAAAAGGAAAAGGGGACCAGGAGCTCCTTCCTCCTCCTCCCTTAGACAAAAGCCATATATCCCTGTACAGGAGGATACTCCTGCACAGAATATCCAAAGGGAACCAGTTGAGGACACTCCTATCCTCACTCAGGAGGTGAACATCTCTTCAGAGATGATTCATATGGGTTCTGTGGCTGGCCTTACTGATGTCTCTGCACAAGAGGCACAGGACAGTGCCAACATAGCTAAGACCACGCCCATGGCAACAGCAAGTGTGCAAACACAAGCTGGAAGTCCCCAGAACCAAGAAAAGAGGGGCCCAGAAGTTTCTACTTCTGGTTTCACTGTCAGTGATAGATCACAAGCACCTCAGGTGTTCTCTGATCTTGAGGCTAGCCTGCAACTGATGCTCTTAACGGATCCAAAGCTGAAACCTGTTGTAACAATGTTGGAATACCAAATGTCCATCATTGCTACACAGGGGGCACAAATATATGCACTCAAACAGGCAGAAGCTGCTCACAATCAGAAACTGGCTTATCTACACAAAGGATTTACTCTTTGTGGGGGTAAGCTCATCAAATTAGAGCAATTGATTCAAACCCATGTGGCAAAGGTTGTAGGTCCTTCTGACCAAACCAATGCTTCCAAAAAGGGGGAGAATCAGGAGGTCCCTACATCAGTCCAAGCAGCTCCAACAACAACAACAGTTCAAGCAGCACCAACAGTCCCAGTTTCTAGGCTAGCAGTCCCAACAGCTTCTCAAGCTGTTAGCCTAGAAACTCAAGCTGCTCCTTCAAAAGTCACTGGAGTTGTGATCAGAGAAGGAATTCAAGCTCCAACAAGCACAGTCCAAGCTACAACATCTGCTACAAAAGACAAGGGCAAGGGTATTCTTATTGAATCTCCAAAGCACAAATTTTCTTCAAAAGAAGCCCAAATTGCCTTTGATGCTGAAGTTGCAAGAAAAATAGCAGAAGAACAAGACAAAGAATTAGAGCAGCAAGCCCAAACCCCAATGGATGATGATGAAACTTTAGGTGATTACTTAAAGGGGTTTGTGGTTAAGCAAGGAGCAAGGAAGAGAAAGATGCCAACAGGGCACTCCAAGGCTGAGCATAGAAGATTTCTTATCAATTTTGCCTTTGCAGCTGGTATTCCGAAGAAAATGGCTCAGTCCATGGATACTGAAAGGCTGCAGGAGATTCATGATAAGGAGATGGACAAAAGACAGAGAACAAAAGTCTCTCCAGAAGCTCAACCATCCCAATCAGTCCAACCATCTACCCAATCAGTCTAAGCTGAAGCTGGTGCCAGTGCACCTGCTCCCTCTGATCAAGCAGTTGTCTCCATTCCATCATCAGTTAAAAGGATTATCTTTGAGCAACATCTACAAAAGGCTATGGAGATAGAAAGGCTGATTGATCAGCATGACTTTACAAAGCCTCAAATCAACTATTGGTTTGCTAAGTCACTGGATGACCGTGACTTAAGAATAAAGTTTGTGATCAGAAGAGAGTCTGGACCTGAAGAGGAGTATGATACTTTTTGGCAGATAGTACAGAAGCTGACCAGAGAAGAATTAATAAAGATGTACCATATAGGGTCAGTTAAACAAGTAAGGTCTGCTCTTCCACAGGTCAAGCAGCTCATTAAAGATCTAAGTAAAGTGGTTGATTCTGAGTTTGCAAGACAAGAAATAGAAGATGCTGAAAAGAAAGGGAAAAAGATCAAGCAGATTGATCTGTTTGTCAAGTCCAAGACATTCAGAATCAAATTCACAGATGGGACTGGTATCTTCTTCAACTTTGAGTTTTATAATTTTTCAAAAGATATGCTACTGAAAATTAAGTCAGCTAGAATATCTTGTGACAAAGAAGAGTTGAAGAAAGAATTTTTGAAGGCTGTAGATCAGAAACTTGCACAGTTGTAAGTTTTTGAAAGCCTTGGTTTGTAAATAACAGCTTACTTATTTATTTCCATTTTTGTATAGAACTTAAAGTCTTGTAAAGAATTTAAGTTAGGGGGAGATTGTTGGGAAATAGTTTAAGTATACTCAAGCTGTTAGTTTAGACTTCTCAAACTGTTAGTAGATTTTACATGTAAATACAAAGTTCATGCTGCTAGTTGAAGAAACTCGAGCTGCCAGTGTAAAAGTTCAAGCTGCCAGAGCAAAACAACTCAAGCTGCTCACTCAAGATGCTCAGTTCATGCTGTCAAGAGATTCAAGCTGCTCAACAGTTTCATAAACAGAAAGTGCTGATTTTCAGGAAAGATATCTACACGAAGATTCACGCATATCTACTATCAGAGAAGTCATAGTCCTTCAAGGAAACAAGTCCATAAAGCAATATAAATACAGAGAATAGGTCATTTTATTAGAGAGAAGTTTTCTGCGTATTTTCTGAGTCTGTAATTGCTTTATTGTTTAAGTTTTCATATGCCTCTAAGGTTGTAAAACCCTAAGAACAGTCTGTGTTCTTCGTCTAATCAAAACAGATTAGAGGTGATTGTAATCATTGAATTCAGCAATACAAACAGTCTTGATTACTTCTTATGTTTTATGCTTCATTGGTTCTGAAAGTTTTTGTTAAAATAATTAAGTGTTATTCCGCAAACTTCTTAATTAAACTTTGATTCAAAGCAAGATTATTGATTTATACTCTGATAAATTCAAATCAGTTAATCTTGGTTATTTAGTTTTAGATCCTGTCAGTTTTATTTCCACAGATGAACAGCTTGCAGACATTTTCAGCAAACCTCATGATGAAAACAGATTTAATTATCTGGTAAGCAAGCTGGGCATGTTAAACAAAAGTGACTAAGTGTCCAAAATGTTCTAAGACATTATATGTCTCACACTGCTCAAGCTTCGCAGAACAGCTTAGACAGAACAGGCTATGCATGTTCTATACTTAGCCATTTTCTGCAAAACTTGAACAGCTTGAGCGTATACCGAGTTTGACAATAACAGTTTACATGTCAAGCCTGATCTGATGACCAAACCTCCACCCTGCTCACTCTTTCAATCTGTCATACAAGACATTGTCTTGTAACCTGATCGGCTATTGAACACAACCTGTTGTTACATAGCTGAACAGGTTGAAGGAACAGCCTAAAGAGTGAACAACTTGTGATGACCCTGCTCATCACAGGTTTGACCATCAGCTTAGACCATCAGTTTTAATTACCTTTCTTCACAATTATGTTACTTAAATTTTGTTTTTATTTAACTTAATTACTGCGGAATAATGTGGGTTTATGTGTGTTAGTGATTAAAAAGGGCTCAAGTGGTCTGACATGGACAGCCGTTCCTTTTTTCGTTAACGAATTTTTCAAATCAACCACCCAAATGTTCCTCTCTCATGCCCACTCACATTGAAATCCTATAAATACCCCCTACTGTTTCATCTTCGTCTTCTTCACTACTTCCATAACCTCCTAAGAACCCTAAAAATCGACTAAGTGTCCTGTGCTTCTGCTAGTTTCACTACTTCCCAAATGGCTCACAGAAACAACCCCTTTCTACAAGTGTTTGTGGGTGCTGATGGTCAGAAACATCCATCAGTCACCACAATGCTGACCTTAAAACCTACCAACTACCTTGCTAACCTAACCATCCCCAAAAACTATGTGGGGAAAGGCTACGAAGATATGGTGGAGTTTTTAAAAGTTCATCCGTTGAACTATGCCATGACTGCCATTCCTGGTGTCCTGTACCAGCAGATGGTGTATGAGTTCTGGTACACCTGTGCCTACAACCTAGACACCAAAGTCATCAAGGGCACCATACTCAATGGAACTCAGACCATTGAGATCAACATTCATCTGATCAGGGAAGCTCTTCGACTC
The DNA here is from genome assembly GCA_020465985.1 of Centrapalus pauciflorus. Taxonomy (NCBI): domain Eukaryota; kingdom Viridiplantae; phylum Streptophyta; class Magnoliopsida; order Asterales; family Asteraceae; genus Centrapalus; species Centrapalus pauciflorus. Next base: position 206,624 of record JAANYP010005326.1, on the reverse strand, counting down.
CCTTTGGTTGAAACATATGATCAGCCACAGTCTGAAGATGAACAGATGAAGAATCTGCTGCACTTCTGTGGTGTAGCAGAACCAAAAGTTGGAGCTACGCTGTTCAGAAAGGATTCGTCTCCTACCTACAACTTTTTTTTTGCCTCAGTGGTTATGTGCTTCAGCAGTAAGGTTGGTTCTTTTGACCAACTAAGCCGTGATGAGATTCCTATAATCCTACAATTTGTGGATGGGACTACTATCAACATTGCCAGATGGATTTGCATGAATGTGAGGAATCTGGTGCAGCAGGAGACACGTCCAGCTGCTGTTCGTTACCCCTGATTTCTGAGCCTCATTTTCAAGCATGTTTGTAGTGAGCATTTGTATAACTCTCAGCCTTTACTCCGTACTGCTGTTTTTCCTGTTATAGGAAATAGAGTTATCTATACTCCGGTTCTCCCAAATGAGCCTTCTCTCTCTACTCCAATGAGGAGGCGGCTAGGATTGGTGGAAGGACCCTCTGCTGTGAGGGTGGATCCAGAAGCTGCTCCTGCTGGAAAATCCAAATCCAGGGTCAAGTTTGTTAAGAGGACCCTGGAAACGACTGAAGATGGGCCTGTCCACAAGAAGGCCAAAACAGCTAAGTGTAAGTCTGCACCTCAGCCTCTGTGACTGAGGGGGAGTAGGCTTCTCACCCTGGTTCATTTGTTGAACCTGAAGCCTCTGTGGCTGGTGCCTCTGTGGCACCTGAGACTATGGAACAAGCCAACCCACCTGTTTCTGACCCAGTCTCCAAACCTGTCCAATCTGAACCTCTCACCTCTCCACAATCACCCTCCTCGTCTCTCAAATTATACCAAAGAAAATCCATCGCCAAAAAGAAATCAACCACCAAAACCAGCCCCTCTATTCCCTCTGAACAGGGTTCAGTTGAAACAGATGCAACCCCTGTGAGACCCATGATTTCTCAAAGGTCTCAAGTCTAGGACCCAGTAGCAATGCAATATCAATCAGGAAACTAAGATAATAATTAAAAGTGCGGAATTAAAATTTAGTTATAAACAGAGACAATTTTAAGTAACAAGGTACAAACTACTAGACTATTACATCAAATCACATAGTATAGACTAGCCCCGAACCCCAAAGCTCTATCATCTAACAATACCAAGGTGTTGAAACAGGTTCTAAAGCACTTCAAGCTCATTCAGAGTCCTGACCTATGAACTAGGTCCAGCCAATCCTTTGCCTTTACCTGAAAAATAATGCAACAACGTGGTAAGCTTATTTGCTTAGTGAGAATGTAGAATTTCACATTTAAGACGCAATTATAAACGTGGAAATCACATGCACTGCACTCGGCTCATGCACGGCTCAGCTTTATTGCTCATGCACTACACTAGGCTCATGCACAACTCAAATCTCGAAGGGACATTGGCCAATTTAATGCTCTTTTGATGTGCGTCTTTGCTCAGCTCCCAGTTATAAAACTGTTGTTGCTCTTGAGACTTTTAGACAAATCTATAAGGAATGCTCGGATAATGATAACACCATACACACTCATCATTAGTGGGGATCAGCCACGTACTGGGCTAGCTACCATTAATTGCTGTATGGGTATCATCAGAATGCTTAGCTCTAGCTACACTCTGTGCTTTCATCACGTAAATCAGCACATCATAAGCCTAACATTATCCCAACACCGAGCAGTAGTGTTGGTGTTAAGCTTAACAATCAAATGACACGTCAATGAATAGAAGCCGGAAGAAGAAATGCTCAGCTCAACAAATCATAGTAAATATACTATGATAATATATCAATAAGCTCAAGATCAGAATGCCAATAAAATCAGAATAAAGCAACAAAAGTCTCAATTCACATAATTTGCAGTTAAAGTAAAATCTACAACTCAAAGTTACTGGTTAATCATGCACTTTCACTTTCTGGCTCTGGCTCTGTTGCTCACAATCTGTAGTGGATTAGAACCACTATCTGATTTATAGAAGACTTTCAGATGCTTGCCATTTTGCTTGTTGCTCAATCTGTTAATCATATCATTTCTGATATTTTATTAGCCTTTAAATCATTTGAATAATAAATTCAATGTTCGTTCGTTGGTCTTTAATCTCAAAATACCATATCTTGATTATATGACCATTAATCTTATTAGAATCGTTCTTTCATTCATTAAATCTCAAAAGATCTGTGAATATATATATATATATATATATATATACATATATATATATATATATATATATATATATATATATATATATATATATATATATATATATATATATATATATATATATTATCCTATATATATTATCATTAAGCTAATTATTTTGTTAATTTATGTGTTGTCCATGTGTTTTATTCAATATATTTGAATTTTAGGGAATGGGGTTTGAATTTATGTAATAAATTCGAACATGTATCATCAAATCCGAACATATATCATTAAATTCGAATGTATGCTTCAATTATATAAGGTTAAATTCGAATGGATAGTTAAATTCGAACCTATATTCGAATTTAATGATTAAAATCAAACCTACATTCGAAATTATGGGTCAAATTCGAATCTATCTTCGAATTTAGCAACAAAAATCGAGTTTGTTCATGCATTTCGAGTTTGTTCTTGGCATCTCGAATTTGTTCATATTTTACAGCTTTAAATCATGAATATCAAAGTCTAAAATCATAAATATACTAAGTATTAAGCCTAGATTCGATTCTGTAGGTCCCGAAAGATTTCCCAAGTATATAGCCTTAAGCTGTTGAGGGGGGGTGAATACAGCAATTTAAAAACTACACACAATTTTCTCAATGTTTGTATATATTATCAACAAATGTTAATTACAAACGAGCTTGAATGCGGAAAGGTTCAAGCTGAGATGGCAGATACAACAGCATGTTTAACTAGTCTAAGACAGACTTAAACTAGTTACAATGAATACACTCACTAAGAATCACTCATTGTGTTTACGAGACTCAGAGGAACAGCTTGAACAAGAACAGCTTAGACACCAAGCACTGTTTTATTCAAGCAGACTTGCATGCATGAAAGACACACTTGAATGCACGTTCACTCTTGGGTTCAGCACTTAGCTTTTTGGCTTGATCTTTCAATCCTTGGAAGTTTCTTTTTATACTAACTCAGAGGATCTAAGTGAAGCTTCTTCATTGGACGAAATAAAAAAGGGAAGGTCTTGTTGAAAAGACAACATAAACTTTTCTACACATTCTGAAAAGCAGACTTTTCTTTATGTGGGCAGAACTTTTGTCTTTTCACTTTGTCTACTGTTGCATTGGCTTTAACCAAATAAGGAATGTCAACTTTGCGTCTTTCTTCCTTGTTAAGGCCTATTTTGATATAAGAAAAGGTCTGTCACCCTTTTCAAATATCCTTTTGTCTTCATGTAACAGAACAGCGTGGGCAGGCTGAGCAGTTCTGTTTTCCACTTTGTCTTCGACTTGTAAACTGATCTTGTAGTCAAAAACAATACATGAGGACATGGAAACATATTCCATAAAGTGTTTAGCCTGTTCACAAAGAACAGGTTCTGTTCACAAAGAACAAAACACTTGTAAAATGCCCAAGCTGCTCACCAGTGTAGAGCAGCGTAGACAGTTTATGTCCAGCCTGTTCAGCAGACTGAACAGCTTGGGCAAAACTGTCTTTGTTGCAACACATGCAACACATAGAACAGCTTCAGGCTGATATTGCAAATCATTTTCAGGCTTCAATAAGGCATATAACAGGCCTTAAATTCAACCTTCAAAAGCATCAACAGGTTTGATTAAGAATCTCCCCCTCAGATGCAGAACAGGTTTGACTGAGGCCTTTTTGTGCCTAACAATCTCCCCCTATTTGCAATAACCAGTCTAAGCTGGCCTTATAAAAATCACCAAATATTTTTACAGTACATTTGCTGAAATAAAATTACAACATCAAAGTAAAGTAAAAGATCAGTTTATATATACACTGATTCTTGATTACATAAAACAACACATGTTCTTACAAAAGTACAACTGATGTACTGATGTATATTACAACTGATGCAAAAGAAAAATTACAACATATGTAATTAAAGTACAACTAATGTACAGCAGATTTTGGACTGTTTGTGTTGGGAGCAAATAATGATAAGTCTGTCCAACTGATGGACAGCTTCCATTCTTCACCTACCCTGATGGTAGATGGACTTCACTGTACTGGAGGTGGTAGTCCTTCTTCAAACATTCTTTCAAGTTCCTCCCTTGTTTCTTCCAGATCTTGAATTTCAACTCTAAGAAACATGAAGTTTGGATCTTGAAGCTCACCTCTGTCATAAAAACCTCTCAGCTCATCCCAGATGGCTGCTCTCCATTTGCTGGACTGTCTGAAGGAGTTGGCAATTCTGAAGGCTGCAAGCTGCTTAAGACCGACTTTGTGTAGGTCTGAAGCTCTCTGAAAACACTTTTTCTGGGTTAAGGGATCTACAAAAAATGCCCCCAACTCAGGTTCTTCAATTATCTTGCCTTCTTCAAACTCTACTCCTTTGGGCAGGCTGTGGTTAACTCCTTTGATTTCCACAGCATAATCTCCTTGTTCAATCATCATAAGGAGTTCTTCCAGCTCTGAATCATTCCTTGTCCTCCTGGCCTTTATCTTGGGATAAGTCACAGAGACACCCTCACTTATATCAGTTGAGATCAGGCCAAGGTCTTTCACTCTCTCCATTAACTTCTTCACATATGCCCTGATAGTCTTAGTCGTTTCTGACTTAGACTGGCTCAGGGAAACTGCTAGTTCCACCCATTCCCTGTATCCCATTTGAGCAACATCAGTGTGATCATAAGATTCCAGCTCAGGGCCTGTTGCACCCATCCTGGTAATTTGCAGTATCCACTGTTTGCCTTTTCTTGAAATAGGAACAGCCTTGACAATTGGTTCCTTGGCAAGTCTTCGGTCAGCAACATCATGAAACTTCTTTCTTGCCAGGTTGTCAAAGTGGAACTAAGCTCTTGCAGAAGGCACTTGAGTTTTGGTCACTGAGACCAGAGCACCCTTTTCTTTTTCTGCTTCCTTCTCTCCTGTTGATCCCTTAGCAGCTTCCATTAATTTCTTTTGCACATTCAGAGAGGACATTTTAACTTTCCTTGCCTCTTGAAGTGCAAAAGATTTAGCAGCTTGGGCAGATTCTTCTTCTTTCCTTAGAGCTTCCAGGGCTAGAAGCTGTTTATCCATGGGAAGACCCATTTCCTTTGCCCTGGCTTTGTGAAACCTGAGGTCTGCTGCTTTCTGCTGTTGAGGATCAACTGCTGCTTTTTCTTTTCCTTTAGCTACTGTAGTGGCAACAGCTTCAGGACTTTCCTCCTCCTCCTCTTCTTCTTCTTCTAGAATCAGATGCCTCCTTCTGCTGCTTGACCTGCCCTCAGGAATGAATTCCTCCCCCTTAGACTGAGCAGGGTTTGGAGATTCAATCTGAGTAGGCTGAGCAGCTTGGGAAGCACCCTCCATTGTACCTGTTGCAGATGCTCCTGCTGGTTGACCAGTGGGTATTGCAGGCACTGATTTCTCCTTAGGCGAAGAAGTTTTCTCCCCCTTAGACTTAGTCTTCGAGGCAGATGACTTCTCCCCCTTTGAAGGAGATGTACCAGCACCTTCAACACCTGGTCTGCCTGAAAACACAAAGTCAGCAGGCTTGCCAGCAGTCTTGGCAGCAGGCTTGGGGCTAACAAGGCTATGCACTAAGAAAGCCAGGTTGTCCTTCACCTCTACAAGCTGGGAAAGACAGGTTTGAAGAGAAGAGGATTGGGTATCCGCAAGGTAGGTCAGCTTGACAATGTTTTCCCTATCAGAAGCTGTGAACAGCAAACTTTGAAGTTGTGCAAGATGTAGTTCAAGAGAATCTTGCACATCAGCAAGGTTTGATGACACAGAATTGGATAGGGAGCCAATTAGTGTGTTCAAACTGGCCAGAGTGGCAGGAAGAGTAGAATTGCAAGAAGTTAGGAGAGATGACAGCTGTTGAGAAATAGCTGTCATTTAGGACACAGAGTCCTGTTGTAGTGAAAGAATTGAGGATAGGGAGGTGGAGACATTTTGCAGCTGTGCAGTGAGTGCAAGCAGGTGTGGAGAGTTGTCATGTTGTGGAGTGGCTGGGAAGGAATCCTTGAACAGATCAAAGAATCCCTTAAGCTGGTCAGACACAGAGTCTGAAATAAGAGAGGGTAGAGAGGACATAGAGGTTTCTAAAGAACCAACTTTAGTGGTCAGCAGGGAAAGCTGATCATTCAAAGGCAGGTCTTTAGGAGATGGAGGTGTATGGGTGGACTGTTTAGATTCGGTTGATGGAGATGAAGATGAGGAGGCTGGTGTTTGAGAATGTGATGGAGAGGGAAGAGGAACATTTGAGAGAAGCTCCATTGCCTGGGCAAAAGTAATGTGGCCCAGCTTGGAGGGGTCAAAGGGTCCCTCAGCAGTGGCTGTAGCTGCATCATCAGGAGAAGAGGTTGATGATGGGGGCCTTTCAGATGCTGCTTGTGTTGCAACACCTTCATTAAGACCAGTGGTTGTTCCCTCTGCAGTGCTTTGGTGGAAAAGCACCTCATCATGGGGAGATGGGATATGCATTTCAACATCAGCAGTGGTAAAGTCTGCTGATGGAATTTGCACAGAAGGGTCAGCCTCACCCAAGGGATGGTATGTTCCCTGAGGTTCATCAGCTTGTGTTGTTGGTCCCTTAGCAGTTGTTTGGTGTTGAACAGCTGTATCATGGGGAACAAAAGTTTGAGGCTGAGCTGCTGATTGGTCTATACTAGCAGTGTGGACACCTCGTGCAGACTCACGGTGTAAAGAAGTTTTAGGTGGGGACAGTGTGGATGCAGTATGGAGTGGAGAGCACTCCTGTCTTTCAATATTCTCAGCCTGTTGGGAGGCTGGAATAGTTGAGGTGGCTATCTTCGTTTGTACAATCGGTTCCTGTTGGGAGGAACCAGAGGGTCTAGGCTGACTCTGGGTGGACTCAGGTTGGAGTGAAGCAGTCTCCAATTGTGTTGAACCTTCTCCCAAAATAGGAGAGGCAGCAGGGGTGGCTTCTCTTACAACTGAACCCTGTTGAGAGGGAACAGAGGAGCTGCTTGTTTGAGCTTGTTTCTTTTTGGCATGTGATTTGCGTTGGTATTGGATGGATGAAGTGGGTGATTGTGGAGAGGTGATGGGATCTGTTTGGACAGGGTGTGAGACTGGGTCAGGAACAGTTGGGTTGGCCTGTTCCATGGTCTCAGGTGCCACAGAGGCACCAGCCACAAAGGTTTCAGGTTCAACAGATGAACCAGAGTGAGGAGCCTGCTCCTCCTCAGCCACAGAGGCTAAAGGTGCAGACTCAGACTGAGCTGTTTTGGCCTTCTTGGGGACAGGCCCAGCTTCAGTGGTTGCCATGGAACTTTTAACAAGCTTGGACCTGGCTTTGGATTTTCCCTTGGGAGCAGCTTTGGGAGCAACCCTCACATCAGAAGGTCCTTCCACTAACCCCAGTAGCCTCCTCATTGGAGTAGATAGAGGGGGCTCATTGGGTAGAACAGGTGTATAGAAAACTCTATTCCCTATTACAGGGAATGAAGCAGTCTTAAGAAAAGGCTGAGAGTTGTATAGATTCTCACCACAGTGATGCTTGAAGATGAGGCTCAGAAACCTTTGATACCGAACAGCAGCTGGACGGGTTTCTTGTTGTACCAGGTTCCTCAAATTCAGGAAAATCCATTTGGCCATGTCAATTGTGGTCCCATCCACCAGCTGTAGAACAATGGGGACTTCATCACGGCTTAGTTGGTCAAATGAACCAACTTTACTTCCGAAGCACATCACCACCGAGGCAAATAGAAAACTGTAGGTCGGAGACAAATCCTTCCTAAACAGTGTTGCTCCGATTTTGGGTTCTGCTACACCACAGAAACGTAGCAGATTGCCCATTTGATCATCTTCAGGTTGAGGCATGTCATATGGGTCAGCAGTTGGCAGATGAAGAACCTCCCTGAGAAGATCAGCTGTGATCTCAATGGTCTGAGTCTCATTGAGAATAGTTCCCTTGATGACTTTGGTGTTGGGTTTGTAGGCACAAGTGTACCAAAACTAGTACACCATCTCCTGGTACAGGACACCAAGAGTGGCAGTCATAGCATAGTTCAACGGATGAACTTGAAGAAACTCCACCATCTGTTCATAACCCTTCCCCACATAGTTTTTGGGAATGGTTAGGTTAGCAATGTAGTTGGTGGGTTTGATGGTCAGCATTGTGGTAACTGATGAGTGTTTAACAACATCATCACCAACGAACACTGGAAGAAAGGGAGTATTTCTTTGAGCCATTTGTGAAAGTTTGGGTAATTTGAGAAGCAGAGGACACTTAGTCAATTTAGGGTTCTTGAGGATTTCTGGAAATAGTGAGGAAGACGAAGATGAAACAGTAGGGGGTATTTATAGGATTTGAATGTGAGTGGGTATGAGAGAGAAACATTTGGGCGGTTGATTTGAAAAAGTAGTTAACGAAAAACGGAACGGTTGTCCATGTCAGACCGTTTGTCAGACCACTTGAGCCCTGTTTAATCACTAACACACGTAACCCACATTATCCGCAATAATTAAGTTAAATAAAAACAAAAATTAAGTAACTTAATTGTGAAGAAAGGTAGTTAAAAAAACTGTTGGTCTAAACTGTTGATCAAACCTATGATGAGCAGGGTCATCACAAGCTGTTACTCTTAAGACTGTTCCCTCAACCTGTTCAGCCATGTAAGAATAGGTTGTGTTCAATAGCTGATCTGGTTACAAGACAATGTCTTGTAAATCAGTGTGAAGGAGTGAGCAGGGTGGAGAATGGACCATCAGAGCAGGCTGGACGAGTAAACTGTTATTGTTCAGCCTGATATATGTTCAAGCTGTTCAAGGATTTCAGAAAAATGGCTAAGTACAGAATATGCATAACCTGTTCTGTCTAAGCTGTTCTGAGAGACTTGAGCAGTGTGAGTCATATAAGGTCTTAGACCGTTGAGGACACTTAGGCACTCTTGTTTAACATGCCCAGCTTACTGACAAGGTAATTAAACCTGGTTTCATCAAGAGGTTTGGTGAAAATGTCCGCAAGCTGTTCATTAGTGGAAATAAAGCTTACCTCCACATTACCTTTCTGAATGTGATCCCTGATTAAGTGATGTCTAACCTCAATATGCTTTGTTCTTGAATGAAATATTGGATTGTTGGAAATGGATATGGCACTTGTGTTATCACACAGAATAGGAGTTTTCCTATACACAAGTCCATACTCTTCAAGCTGATGTTGCATCCACAAAATCTGTCCACAGCAGCTTCCAACAGTAATGTACTCAGCTTCAGCAGTGGAAGTAGACACTGAGTTCTGCTTCTTGCTACACCAACTCATCAACTTACCATCAAGGAGTTGGCATCCACCTGTTGTGCTTTTCCTGTCTAGCCTGCAGCCTGCAAAATCTGAATCTGAATAACCTGTTAGTTCAAGACTTGAGTCTTTGGGATACCAAAGACCCAAACCTGATGTGTCTTTCAGGTATCTGAAGATCCTTTTAACAGCAGCTAGATGAGATTCCTTTGGGTCAGCTTGGAACCTAGCACACAAACAGGTGGCAAACATAATATCAGGTCTACTAGCAGTTAAGTATAGCAAGCTCCCAATCATACCTCTGTAAGCTGTTACTGAAATCGCTTTGCCACTGTTATCAGCATCCAATTTTACATTGGTTGCCATTAGGGTTTTAATAGGAGAACTTTGATCAAATTTAAACTTTTTCAAAAGATCTAAAGTATACTTTCTTTGATTTATAAAAATTCCAGTTGAGGTTTGTTTAACCTGTAATCCTAAATTGAAAGTAAGTTCTCCCATCATACTCATTTCATATTTGGATTTCATGAGTAATGAAAAATTCTTGCATAGCTGCTCATTAGTAGAACCAAATATTATGTCATCCACATAGATTTGAACAAGCATAATATCAGACTTCACCTTCTTTATGAACAGTTTGGTATCCACTTTACCTCTGGAATACCCATTGCTCATAAGGAATTCAGTAAGAGTGTCATACCAGGGGCTCTAGGGGCTTGTTTGAGACCATAGAGAGCTTTGTCCAACTTATAGACTAAACCTAGATGTTGTTCATTTTCAAAACCTGGAGGCTGCTTGACATAAACTTCTTCTTGCAGCTTCCCATTCAAAAATGCACTATTCACATCCATTTGAAATACCTTAATGCTCTTATGAGCAGAGTAGGCTAGATACAAACGAATTGCTTCTAGCCTGGCTACAGGAGCAAAAGTCTCATCATAGTCAGTTCCTTCCTCCTATCTATAACCCAGAGCAACCAGTCTTGCCTTATTTCTAATGACATGACCTTGCTCATCCATCTTATTCCTGAAAACCCATTTAGTGCCAATTATAGTTTTACCTTTAGGAGCAGGGACCAGCTTCCATACCTCGTTTCTCTCAAACTGATTGAGTTCTTCTTGCATGGCAGTGATCCAATTGGCATCTTTTAGTACTTCATCCACCTTCTTTGGCTCCATTAGTGAAACAAAACTGGAGAACATGCAGAAGTTCCCTAAGCTTTCCCACCTTGTTTGTACCCCTTTGTTGATGTCACCAATTATTTGATCATTGGGGTGACATCTGATCCACTTAGGATCATTCTTCAATGAGGTTTCTCCTGAGTTATCAGCAGCTTCAGCAGGTCCTGTTGAACAGTTCTCAAGATTTTCAGACACACTGTTGTCTTGAGTCTGTTCACTTGTTGAACATGGCTGACCACTGTTGAACATATTAGCAGAGGAACCAGGAAAATCAGCATTGAGAGGTTCAGGACATGCAATTGTAATTAATTCAGTACACTTATTCACACAGGGTGTATTGACATAATCATCATCATGCCCATCATGGTTAACAGGTTCCACACTAGATTTAGTGGAAGCTTTTGAGTCTCCTTCACTGTTTGAATGCATGAGATCATCAAAGTTTAATTCTCCTGAAACTGATTCAAGAACAGCTTTGGTGGAAGCATTCTTGGTCTATTCAAAGGTGACATTGATAGATTCATCTATCACCTTTCTTTTGTTGTTGTACACTCTGTAGGCTTTGGAGATAGCAGAGTAGCCAACAAACACACCTTCATCAGCTTTTGGTTCAAACTTTGCCAGTTGGTCCCTTTGATTTAGAATGAAGCAGGGACACCTAAACACATGGAAGTAACTGACATTTGGCTTTCTCCCTTTGAGCAGCTCATAGGGAGTCTTGTTGAACGTTTTCACCACTAAGGATCTGTTTTGGGTGAAGAAGGCAGTGTTAACAGCTTCAGCCCAAAATGATGAAGGTAAACCAGATACACACAGCATGGTTCTAGCAGCTTCAATGAGAGTTCTGTTTCTCCTTTTAGCAACTCCATTTTGTTGTGGAGTTCTTACAGCTGAAAAGTTTTGAGTGATTCTTTTCTCTTCACAGAAGTCTTCAAGAGTACTGTTTCTGAATTCAGTACCATGATCACTTCTAAGCTGCTTCACTTGGGCAGAGTTCAGCATTTCCATCTTTTTCACAAATCCAATAATTTCTCTAGCAGCCTCTCCTTTGCTCTTCAAGAAGATAACCCATGTGTACCTGGAGAACTCATCAACCATTACTAGAGTGTATCTTCTTCCTCCTAGACTTGGGACATTGACAGGTCCAAACAAGTCCATATGGAATAAGAAGAGAGGAGTATCAATAGAAAAGTTATGTTTGGATTTAAAAGATGATTTCCTCTGCTTGCTTTTCTCACAAGCTGTGCAGAGTCTATCCTTAACAAAGGTCATAGAAGGCAAACCTGTCACCAACTCTTTCTTACAGAGTTTTTTGATGTTCTTGAAATTCAGGTGTGACAGCCTTTTGTGCCATAACCAGTTTAGGTCTGCATTTGTTCTTCTGAGAAAACAGGTTTCAGTTGTGGGATCAGCAGATTGCATGTCCACAACATATACACCTTTCTTTCGTTGAGCACACAACACAACTTTGCCTTGGGAATCCAATATGTAACCCAGGTGCTCATAAAAGTTAACCTTATAGCCAGCATCACATAGTTGACTTATGCTAACAAGGTTATGTTTCAGCCCAACCACATAGGCTACTCTTTTGAACACTGCAACACCAGCTTTAAGTGTTCCATATCCCTCGTAGGATCCCTGTACATTGTCACCAAATGTGACTTTTGGCCCTTTTTCAGGCCTGAGATCACTCAACAGGTCCTTACAACCTGTCATGTGCCCTGAGCAGCCACTGTCCAAGTACCAAACCTGGGATGGTTGTTTTTCCTGCAGAGTGACAAGAAGAATATTAGTCATTTTTAGGGGAACTCATCACAGAGATGAGTTCTCCTACTTCATCAACATTTGTTGATGGACTTGTGATATCAACACTAATATTCTCTATTTGAATAGTATCAGTTTGAATACCACTCTCATTGACTAAGATGTTTTCAACACTGTTTATGTTAGCAATGAGGGAACCATCAGAGTCAGTAGGCCTCATGTCCTCAGTTTCAGGACAGTCTTTGGCCAGATGTGTCTTCATTCCACATTTATAGCATTTTCTCCTTTTAGCATTTTTGGAAGATGACCTTTCAGAAACACATTCTGAGTTATTTCTGTTGATTCTATCAGCAGGTTTAGCAAACCCGTTACTGTTTGATGAATCAACAGCTTGAGTGGAAATTTCAATAGCCACAACTTTCCCTGTCTCTTCTTTCCTCTTTTTAGGAGGGCAGATATCAAAGTTAGGAAGCTTAATTGGCTTTTGAACTTCCACAGGTTTAGAAAACCTATTTCCAACTCTCTCAGGCTGAGCAATGGCTTTGCCTTTGCCCTTCCTGAGATGTGATTGATGCTGCCTATCAACATAATCAGTATTTCTGGTTTTACAAAACTTATTCTTATTTAAAACCAGTTTATCACTATGATTAGAACACTTATTGGAAATCACAGCAGGTTTGCCTTCAACATGAGACTTACCCTTGTTAATGGCAGACTGCTTACCTTTTGAAAACTTATTTTCAAAATGTTCAGCATTAAAAAGATTAGTATGCCTTTTACCATCAGCTTTAGACCCAGAGCATGTTTTGTCAACAGGCTTGGTGTCCACAGCTGCAGTTTGGACATGTTTTCCTTTCTTTTGCTTGTGTGAATCAGCAGAGCACTTAGCAAGCTGATTTGATGGAGAACTCATTCCATCAGCAGCTTTTGAGCTAGGTTCACACGAGCTGTCAGTGTTTTGAGGCCTGACAAACCTGTTTGTTGAGATTAATTTACCATTCACTTTTTGAATAAAAGTGTTTAGAAGCTCACCAAGAGTGGACAAATCTTCTTTCAGATTATTAACCGTAACAATGGAAGCTGCTGTGTCAAGACCCCCTCCAAGATATGCTTGGATTTGTGCAGGGATCTGCTGACTTATGCAATGGCTGACTTTTTGTGCAGATTGGCACCAAGAGTCAACTATCTTTTGAAGCTTAGCATGTTTTATATCTGTTTCTCTCTTTTCTTCAAGTAAAATAGAGTTGATGTGTTTTAATTCATCAAGCTCAGTTTCCAACTTATGGAAACTGTCCAGTCTACTGGATTTTGTTTCAAGATCAGTTTTAAGCTTAGAGATTTCAGATACTAAAACAGTATGCTTTTCAACAGCAGCTTTCAGATCAACAAGCATATATTCAAACATTTTAACTTTTTCTTCAGAACTATAATCCATAAAATTTTGTACCTTATACATCATTGTAGGGTTCCAGTTCTCCAAGCTGCTGAAGGCTTCAGCTTCAGCCAGATCCTGTTTGAAGTTGCTTGTTGATGGGACATCAGTGTTGGCCATCAGACATTGATTGTCTTCTTCATCTGAAGATGAATCAGACTCCTCCCATTCACAAGTCTCTGGCATGAGTCCCTTTTGTCGGTTGGAAACCACTGAGTTTTCCAACTTCCTCAGCTTAGCCATGGCCATAAGGTACTTAGCCCTATAGCCATCATCTCTGTTTGTCTTGTGTGGTTTGGATGACTGACCAACAGCTTTTGACACACAGTCAGCTGCTATATGGCCAGTTTTGGCGCATTTGAAGCACTCAGCTTTGGTCTTGTCAAATGCTTTCTTTTTTACAGCATTTGAACTTCCCTGCAGCATGTTTCTTCCAAACCTTTTCTTGTTGAATCTTTTGACAAGCATGGCTATCATTTGCTAATCATCTAGTTCAGCAAGCTCTGCATTGTCTTTTGCATCTGACATTTCCTCCTTATCATCAGCCTGTTGATCAGGTTGAGTGAACACATCACCTACCTGATTTCCAGGATGTCTCACATTGGCCACAAAGGTTGCACCTTTCTTAGACATTTCCAAGGCATTTCTCTTCTTTTGCCTTGACTGCTCATCATTCAGTAAGGATCCATATAGGTTAAAAAGATCCATATATGTCTAAGAATTTGTTTACCAGGGTCAGCCTGTCCTTGGTGATCCCAACAACTTTGAGATCATTAACAAAGCAGTAAACCTGGTGTAGGTTTCTGTGAGAGACTCCTTTGGTTTTGCAAAGAAGAGTTCATACTGTCTAACAAGATTATTAATCCTGTTATCCAGTGTGATTGTGGGTCAATCATAGACTGTACACAAAGTTTCCCACATTTCCTTTGGAGTCTTCATCTTCTCAACCTGTTTGAACACATCATCAGGCAGAGAGATAACCAGGTTATTCCTGGCCTTTGCATCCAGAGCCACTAGTCTTTTGTCTTCATCAGACCATTGAGCTTTAGCTTTCTCAAAGGTTTCTGATTTCAGGAGCAACTCCATCAACCGCTGGAGTTATGGTTGTAACAGAGGTTGGTACATAGGGACCCTCCATTACAATCTCTGGTAGTTGTACATCCAGATTCTCTAAGTAGAGCATCATTCTGCACTTCCAACCAGAGAAGTTCTGATGATTGAACTTTGGAGGCTTGCCCATTGAGCCATTGTCATAGTATAAGGAATTTGCAGCACTGTTGTCCATGGAAACTTTGGGAGAATGAGAGATCTAGAATGACACACACTCTGAACTACTTTTATACCAGTTGTAGATCCCGAAAGATTTCCCAAGTATATAGCCTTAAGCTGTAGAGGGGGGTGAATACAGCAATTTAAAAACTACACACAATTTTCTCAATGTTTGTATATATTATCAACAAATGTTAATTACAAACGAGCTTGAATGCGGAAAGGTTCAAGCTGAGATGGCAGATACAGCAGTATGTTTAACTAGTCTAAGACAGACTTAAACTAGTTACAATGAATACACTCACTAAGAATCACTCACTGTGTTTACGAGACTCAGAGGAACAGCTTGAACAAGAACAGCTTAGACACCAAGCACTGTTATATTCAAGCAGACTTGCATGCATGAAAGACACACTTGAATGCACGTTCACTCTTGGGTTCAGCACTTAGCTTTTTGGCTTGATCTTTCAATCCTTGGAAGTTTCTTTTTATACTCACTCAGAGGATCTAAGTGAAGCTTCTTCATTGGACGAAAGAAAAAAGGGAAGGTCTTGTTGAAAAGACAACATAAACTTTTCTGCACATTCTGAAAAGCAGACTTGTCTTTATGTGGGTAGAACTTTTGTCTTTTCACTTTGTCTACTGTTGCATTGGCTTTAACCAAATAAGGAATGTCAACTTTGCGTCTTTCTTCCTTTGTTAAGGCCTATTTTGATATAAGAAAAGGTCTGTCACCCTTTTCAAATATCCTTTTGTCTTCATGTAACAGAACAGCGTGGGCAGGCTGAGCAGTTCTGTTTTCCACTTTGTCTTCGACTTTGTAAACTGATCTTGTAGTAAAAAACAATACATGAGGACATGGAAACATATTCCATAAAGTGTTTAGCATGTTCACAAAGAACAGGTTCTGTTCATAAAGAATAAAACACTTGTAAACTGCCCAAGCTGCTCACCAGTGTAGAGCAGCGTAGACAGTTTATGTCCAGCCTGTTCAGCAGACTGAACAGCTTGGGCAAAACTGCCTTTGTTGCAACACATGCAACACATAGAACAGCTTCAGGCTGATATTGCAAATCATCTTAAGGCTTCAATAAGGCATATAACAGGCCTTAAATTCAACCTTCAAAAGCATCAACAGATTTGATTAAGAATCTCCCCCTCAGATGCAGAACAGGTTTGACTAAGGCCTTTTTGTGCCCAACAGATTCTATTATACATAATCTATCAAAAAACTAGTTAAACTCAATCAAAATAGCTTTAAATCACATGATAATGATAAATTCGAATTCTTTTCTTCAAAACCGAAAATATGAAAGTTAAAGATGTCAATTTTTACCTCAAATTCGTTGTAGATTGTTGTTGATTATCAATTCCTGTAACTCGTTCTTGATTAAACTCCAACTTGTTTGCAAATTATGATGATTATTGATGAAATTGTGAGTTATTTAGAGAGAGAGTAGAGAGAGAATAGAGAGAGAAAGTAGAGAGAGTCTGATTTCTTAGTTAGTGTTTAAATGATCTAATTACGTTTATATACGTCATCTAGTTATATTTGCAACTTATCCTACTATTACTTTTGTATCTTATATTTCTTTTATTTAATTATCTTTAAAATTTTATTAAATCATAATTTAAATATTTATATAATTTAATTAAATATTTCAAAACTTAATTAAATTATAATTCAAATAATGTAATAAAATTACATTATTGGTTCGATAATCAGATAATTAAGATTAGCTAAAGACTAGGTTGTTACAGAATGGGCTCCACCACGCACAAACTTCGTCCTCGAAGTTAGCTTTGTTCGAACAGACTTGGGTAGATAGCTTTTATGATATCTCTTGATTTCCCAAAACTGATGCGAACCTTTGTGGTGATTCCATTGAACGAGCACCATCTGTATTTCATGATTTATGCTTCTTTGAGATTCACAACTACAAGAAACTCAAATTTCTCCTTGGAGTTCATATTTGATTCAATGTTTCGCTGTTATGTAATTGTTGTTGGCAAAATGGCATGTGCCTTCAAGTAACGATGTTCTTGGCAATTCGATGGCCAATTTAATTGGTATAACTTTCTTATGCCATTACATAGGCCCAATTTCATGTTGTAATATATATAAAGCTAACACTACTATGGTTCAAAAGTGCTATTACCAAGGTTAAATGGTCTATCTTTATTATACTAAATTGAATATATAATTCAAGCAAGTTTACAGTCGGTATGCTATGCTAGTAGCATGCCAAAGTATATTAGAAACATGGAGACAGTAGAACATATGACTCACACTTCGAGATTCAATATTGCTTTCAATTAATTCAAATATCAATTTAGTCACTAAGACAATTTATTAGCTGACTTATGTAATGACGTTGAGCATTTTAGGAATTCTGACTTATCATTCATTCCCTCAGTATGTGAGCTTTATGTCTTATGCCATAATCAATTCAGCTGACAACTCAATACATTAATTAGCTCATATATCTCTTTCGTTTGATCTTGAGCCAGTTATGGCTTTTTAAATCTCTCAGCTGTATTATTGCAAAATTTGTTATTTGCTAACTTATGCAATCACTTAAGAGATTTTAGGACTTCTGATTATCAGTTGTATATTCACTATGTGGACTTTTGAGATTTAATTTATATCTCATTCAATTCAGCTAGCATTTATACATATTAATTAGCTCCTATCTCTTTTCTTTTGCTCTTGAAACAGTTACAGCACTCTTTGGGAGTCTGATTTCTGTACTTTATGTTTCTTTTATTGATGATGTTACAATCACCAATCGCTTAGCCGATTTCTGATTTGTGCTGACTGTTGTGAAGATTTATAATTTCTTTGCTCTGATAAGCAAATGGAATAAGAATTCCATTTAATTCTACTTGCGTACTTAATTATGTTTGACTTTTCATATTTGAATCTCCGAATTTAAGATCACTTTACTCTTTTGGCAGAAGCTTTTTATTTTATGCGCAATTAGGTGGAATAAGAATTCCATATTTGATATCTCACTAGTCTCGCGTCGATATAATGAGAATCCATTCTTACATTTATTTTGGCATATGACAGGCTTTTCATTGGACATTCATGACTAATCACTTGACTTTACAAAATTTCAGTTTATTCCATTGCAATTCTCGCTTTGTGCCTCTAACTTCTTTGATTTCAATTCAAGTTGTCATTGGGTGCCTAATTACTTGATTCAAATACTCTTCTCATTAATATTTATTGGATCAGCAACTTCTACCTCCGTCTCATTATAAGACACGCTGTAATCATTCAGATTACAAGGATTTATGAAGTAGCTTGTGCTTAGGATTATATTTTGATTTCTTAGAGCTTTTGAATCATACACGATTCAGATTACAATACCTATATTGTTTATAGGTATAATTTCTGATTGGAAATGTATTTGTATAGTAACTTCAACTGATACAACCCATATATCATCCGCTTTATTCACTTATCGATGATAGGGTTGTACAGTTAACTCAATACTTACTTTGGAATTAAAATTCAAATGGTAACGGTATTAAATCATTTTATCATATAAGAAACTTATTATTAGTTACCATTGTGGTCTTTTGGCGTTTCTGGTGTCTCCTCGGCATCCTCAGCAGTTATATGGAAAGCTCGCGCCTTTGCTGTAGGTATCATTGTAGTACTCTGTTGGTTTGCTCTGCCAACTGGTTGTTCAGGATTAGTAAGCATGTGTGCATTTGGGCAATGCTTGGCATAATGTCCACGCTCACCACAGTTGTAGCATACGTCGTTTCTTTCTGGGCACTCATCGCTTCCATGTCCAATCTGTTTACAAGTGTAACAGGTCAAATCTATAGGGTTGCAGCGTCCACTATGAAATTTGTTACAACGTTTACACGGTCGTGCTCCTGACTGTAGGTAATAGACCCTAGTCTTCTGAGGTGTAGAGGATGCTTGTGACTGCTGCTGACTGGACTTTAATGAACTGAAGAATCTACTGGATTTCTGCTTCTTAGGCGGAGATGGACAAGTAGGACTTATAGCCATCATAACGGGCTCACAACTAGAATCTGTAAGTTCCCGCTCCACCATTCTTGCTGCTTCCACTATACTGAGATACGTTTTGAACTTTATGCTACTCATTTGTCTTCTATATGTTGGATTCAGACCCAGTCTGAATCGGTTTATCTTACGTTCTTCTGTTGCTACTTGATATGACGAGTAGCCGCAAAGTCTAGAGAATTCATGCTCGTATTCATCAACGGTCTTAGTTCCTTGTTTCAATTGCATCAACTGCATCTCAAGTTCGTCTTGTTTGTCGGTTGGACAATATTTGGCATTGAACATTTCCAAGAATTGCTCCCAGTCCAGTGTCTTAATTGTTTCGTCACCATATATGCTCCTTTGTGTTTTCCACCAGGCTCTAGCAGCTCCAACGAACAATGCTGTATCAAACTTAACTCTATTGCTGTCCAGACATTCTGAGATACTGAAGATCTCTTCACTATGACTTATCCAATCTAACGCTTGTATTGGATTCACTGTGCCTTCAAACGTTATGGCACCACTCGCTTTGAAGTCTTTAAATCTACAGCCTTTTGGCTGCTCAACTCGTTGATTGGCATGCTCATTATCAGAATCTGATTCACTTGACTGTTCAGTTTGCTTCTTTTTATGTTTATTTCTCTTTTCAGTTTTCTTTATTGATTCAATTTGTTCTAACATGAACTTGTTTTATTTCTCATTATTCTGGGTAATTAGTTGTTGCATCATTTCCAGGACTTGCTCTGGGGTCATGCCACCTGATGGTCCACCTTCTCCTGACATAGCTCTGAAATTCAAATCACTAAATATTTAGATCACTAGTCTAGCACATTGTACCCTTTCATGCCCCATCCTACTAGTCTCTGAAACCTATCTTAGTTCAAGCCATCCTGTCATGATTGATACTATAGCATTGCACAAGTTTGAGATCATGTATTACACGTAATACAATGATTCACTCAAACTATTGCTCTGATACCATCATGTGAGACCCGTGATTTCTCAAAGGTCTCAAGTCTAGGCCCCAGTAGCAATGCAATATCAATCAGGAAACTCAGATAATAATTAAAAGTGCGGAATTAAATTTAATTATAAATAGAGACATTTTTAAGTAACAAGGTACAAACTACTAGACTATTACATCAAATCACATAGTATAGACTAGCCCCGAACCCCAAAGCTCTATCATCAAAAAATACCAAGGTGTTGAAACAGGTTCTAAAGCACTTCAAGCTCATTCAGAGTCCTGACCTATGAACTAGATCCAGCCAATCCTTTGCCTTTACCTAAAAAATAATGCAACAACGGGGTAAGCTTATTTGCTTAGTGAGAATGTAGAATTTCACATTTAACATGCAATTATGAACGCGGAAAGCACATGCACTGCACTCGACTCATGCACGACTCAGCTCTATTGCTCATGCACTGCACTAGGCTCATGCAGAGCTCAAATCTCGAAGGGACATTGGCCAATTTAATGCTCTTTTGATGCGCGTCTTTGCTCAGCTCCCAGTTATAAAACTGTTGTTGCTCTTGAGACTTTTAGACAAATCTATAAGGAATGCTCGATAATGATAACACCATACACATGCATCATTAGTGGGGCAGTAATTGTTGTATGGGTATCATCAGAATGCTCAGCTCTAGCTACCCTCTGTGCTTTCATCACGTAAATCAGCACATCATAAGCCTAACATTATCCCAACACCGAGGAGTAGTGTTGGAGTTAAGCTTAACAATCAAATGACTCGTCAATGAATAGAAGCCGGAAGATGAAATGCTCAGCTCAACAAATCATAGTAAATATACTATGATAATATATCAATAAGCTCAAGATCAGAATGCCAATAAAATCATAATAAAGCAACAAAAGTCTCAATTCACATAATTTGCAGTTAAAGTAAAATCCACAACTCACAGTTACTGGTTAATCATGCACTTTCACTTTCTGGCTCTGGCTCTGTTGCTCACAGTCTGTAGTGGATTAGAACCACTATCTGATTTGTAGAAGACTTTCAGATGCTAGCCATTTTGCTTGTTGCTCAATCTGTTAATCATATCATTTCTGATATTTTATTAGCCTTTAAATCATTTGAATAATAAATTCAATGTTCGTTCGTTGGTCTTTAATCTCAAAATCCCATATCTTGATTATATGATCATTAATCTTATTAGAATCTGTCTTTCATTCATTAAATCTCAAAAGATCTGTGTATATATATATATATATATTATCCTATATATATATATATATATATATATATATATATATATATATATATATATATATATATATATATATATATATATGTATATATATAATCATTAAGCTAATTATTTTGTTGATTTATGTGTTGTCCATGTGTTTTATTCAATATATTTGAATTTTAGGGAATGGGGTTCGAATTTATGTAATAAATTCGAACATATATCATCAAATCCGAACATATATCATTAAATTCGAATGTATGCTTCGATTATATAAGGTTAAATTCGAATGGATAGTTAAATTCGAACCTATATTCGAATTTAATGATTAAATCAAACCTACATTCGAATTTAAGGGTCAAATTCGAATCTATATTCGAATTTAGCAACAAAAATCGAGTTTGTTCATGCATTTCGAGTTTGTTCTTGGCATCTCGAATTTGTTCATATTTTACAGCTTTAAATCATGAATGTCTAAGTCTAAAATCATAAATATACTAAGTATTAAGCCTAGATTCGATTCTATTATACATAATCTATCAAATATCTAGTCAAACTCAATCAAAATAGGTTTAAATCATATGATAATGATAAATTCTAATTCTTTTCTTCAAAACCGAAAATATGAAAGTTAAAGATGTCGATTTTTACCTCAAATTCGTTGTAGATTGTTATTGATTATCAATTCCTGTAACTCTTTCTTGATTAAACTCCAACTTGTTTGCAAATTATGATGATTTTTGATGAAATTGTGAGTTATTTAGAGAGAGAGTAGAGAGAGTATAGAGAGAAAGTAAAGAGAGAATCTGATTTCTTAGTTAGTGTTTAAATGATCTAAATTACGTTTATATACGTCATCTAGTTATATTTGCAACTTAACCTACTATTACTTTTGTATCTTATATTTCTTATATTTAATTATCTTTAAAATTTTATTAAATCATAATTTAAATATTTATATAATTTAATTAAATATTTCAAAACTTAATTAAATTATAATTCAAATAATGTAATAAAATTACATTATTGGTTCGATAATCAGATAATTAAGATTAGCTAAAGACTAGGTTGTTACAACCCCTGCTGCCTCTCCTATTTTGGGAGAAGCTTCAGCACAATTGGAGCCTGCTTCACTCCATCCTGTGTCAACCCCCAGTCAGCCTAGACCCTCTGGGCTCTGGTTCCTCCCAACAGGAGCCAGTTATACATATGGAGACACCCACATCAACTATTCCAGCCTCCCAACAGGCTGAGAATATCGAAAGACAGGAGTTCTCTCCCCTCCATACTGAGTCCAAATGATGCAGCGTAGCAAATAGAAAACCAAAGATAATCCGTTGATTCCACGAATACCCGGAAGATCTTAACCAAACTCACGTTGATTCACAGGAATACCGCGAATTTGGCCTTCAAAATTGGTTCACACAAGGAACACAAATTTGGGAGAGAAAACTGAAGTTTCATAAAAATTGGAAATGACCATCCAAGTTCACACATTACAATACTAAAAAGAAGCAGAAAAACATAAACGGGCCAAAATGATAATGGGCCAAACACACGGGCAAAAAAAATTAAAGTCCAAACTGAAAGAAAAATAGAAAAATGCAAATTAAATAGTCTTCGGGACCTTTTTGGGCGAAAAGCAGGGCCCAACGGCGGTTTGCCAGCACGTCGGGCCTGTCCATACGGTCGTTTTGATATATTAAAAGCCCAAATCGGATACCCGAGGCCCAAGTTATGGCCATTTTAGTGGGCCAATGTGGTCATGGGCCTCCAAGTATTCTAAGACTCGGTCTTCTGCATCATTCCCCCCTGGGTAGACAAAATTCGTCCTCGAATCTGTAACAGCTTCATCTTCAGAAGAGTCTCCATGAAAAGGCACCAAATGCTTAACATTGAACACGTCTCAACAGCGAATGTGACTTGGCAACTTCAAACGATAAGCATTAGGTTTGATCTTCTCCAAAATCTCCACTGGTCCAATCTTCTTTGCTGACAGTTTGTTGTATTCACCCACCGGGAAACGGTCCTTAGTCAAAACTACCCAAACAAAGTCACCGACCTCAAAATCGACATGCCTACGCCTTTGATCCGCATCTTGCTTGTACTTGGTGTTAGCCCGAACCAAGTTATCATGCACAGCTTTATGAACCTCATGTAACCCAACAACGAAATCCGGCACTTTCTTTGGAACAGAACCTGAAACAGGGAGAGTCAGTAAATCCAATGGGCCTCGAGGCTGGGCCGAATACACCACAGCAAATGGGCTAAATCCAGTGCTTCTGTTAACAGCATGATTATGAGCAAATTCAGCCTGACAAAGCTTTTGATCCCATGCCTTCACATGATCACCCACCAAACATCTCAAAAGGTTTCCAAGGGACCGATTCACCACTTCAGTTTGCCCATCTGTTTGAGGATGATAGGCACTGCTGAAGTTGAGCTGCGTGTTGACCATTTTCCACAAACTGCGCCCAAAGTGACTCAAAAACCGAGTGTACCGATCTGAAACAATAGAGGATGGCAATCCATGCAGACGATATACCTCCCGAAAGAACAACAAAGCCACATTAACTGCATCTGTCGTCTTCTTGCATGGTATAAAGTGAACCATCTTCGAAAAATGATCGACAACAACAAAGATAGAATCATTACCACGCTGAGTACGAGGCAACCCCAGCACAAAGTCCATGCTGATGTCCACCCAAGGCTGTGAAGGGACCGGCAACGGCATATAGAGTCCATCATTGGTGGCTGTTCCCTTGGAAGTCTGACAGATCCTACACCTTTTAACAAACCGGTCGACCTCTTTCCGAATAGTAGGCCAGAAATAAGAAGACTGCACCAACTGCAAAGTACGATCCCGACCCACATGCCCTTCACCATGTAACTCCCTGATAATGTGTAAACGAAGACTGGAATCCGGAATACACAATTGGTTCCCCTTGAAAAGAAAACCATCATGCACAAAAAAATCTGATATTTTTCCAGAGCTGATATCCTGCAAAATAACAGAGAAGTATGGATCAACTGTTAGCTGCTCCATGATGGAGTCAAGCCCTAGTACACCAACCCGCATAGACACTAGCAGATTGCTCCTCCTACTCAATGCATCTGCCACCCGACGGTTTTGCTTCTCCAAAGTCAGAGCCCTTTGGTATGCATCAGAAACGGATACCGGATCAAACAGATTCACTGAGTCCATAATCTGAACCCTTAATCCGCCAGTGTAGCGGGCAACAAGTTGTTCTTCTGTCTCTTGAATATCATTCCGAGAGATCAACTGGTAGAACTCAGTCGTGTAATCATCCACCAATCGTGCCCCTTGTCGCAAATTCTGGAGCCTTTGGTACATCAACCTCTAAAAATTATGGGGTAGAAAGTTGGACCGTAGTGACTTTTTCATCTTCCTCCATGTCTCGATCCTCGGTTTCCCAAGCCTGGTTCGAGTTAACTTCAATTGTTGCCACCACGCAGAAGCCCAACCACGAAGTCTTGTGGCGATCAAAGAAACCCTTTTGTTTTCCGGCACTCCTTTAAATTCAAAAACCTCTTCCACGGTAGCCAACCAGTCAATAAAACCCTCTGGATTCAGACTAACCCCATCATCGGAAGACCCTCCGATTCATCATCGGAAGACGAACGGTCACCTGCAAACGGATTATCTCCTTCATCATCGTGACCACGATTCATCATTTCCGCCATCCGATCGGTCAGTTGATCGACCATCTGATCCAGTCGCTGGTCCATCCGTGCCATAAGTCGCTCCTCCATCTCCACTTCGTGCACTGGTCTCTGTCTTCGTGGAGGGATTTCAAACAGGATGTTCGGCTTTGATACCAACCGATGCAGCGTAGCAAATAGAAAACCAAAGATAATTCGTTGATTCCACGAATACCCGGAAGATCTTAACCAAACTCACGTTGATTCACAGGAATACCGCGAATTTGGCCTTCAAAATTGGTTCACACAAGGAACACAAATTTGGGAGAGAAAACTGAAGTTTCATAAAAATTGGAAGTGACCATCCAAGTTCACACATTACAATACTAAAAAGAAGCAGAAAAACATAAACGGGCCAAAATGATAATGGGCCAAACACACGGGCCAAAAAAACTAAAGTCCAAACTGAAAGAAAAATAGAAAAATGCAAATTAAATAGTCTTTGGGGCCTTTTTGGGTGAAAAGCATGGCCCAAACCGCCTACGGCTATCTATTAGCACGTCGGGCATGTCCATACGGTCGTTTTGATTTATTATAAGCCCAAATCGGATACCCGAGGCCCAAGTTATGGCCATTTTAGTGAGCCAATGTGGTCATGGGCCTCCAAGTATTCTAAGGCCCGGTCTTCTGCATCACCAAACTATCCCCACCACATACTTCTCTACACCCTGAGTCTGCACGAGGTGCCCACACTGTTTGCTTAGACCAAACAGCAGCTCAGCCTCAAACTTCTGTTCCTCATGATGCAGCTGTTCTACACCAAACAGCTGCTGAAGGACCAACCACTCAAGCTGATGAACCTCAGGGACTAGAACATCCCCTTGGTGAGGCTACTCCCATATTGCAAACTCCATCAACAGGTTTCACCACTGCTGATGTTGAAATGCAAATCTCATCTCCCCATGATGAGGTACCTTTAAACCAAGGTACTGCAGAGGGAACCACCACTAGCCTTAATGAAGGTGCTGCAAAACAAGCAGTGTCTGAAAGGCTACCATCCTCTACCCACTCTCCTGATGATGCAGCTACAGCCACTGCTGAAGGACCCATTGATCCCTCCAAGATGGGCAGCATTACTTTTGCCCAGGCTATGGAGCTTCTTTCTAAAATCCCTCTCCTTCTACATCACATCCCCATACACCAGCCTCATCCTCTTCATCTCCATCTACCCACTCCAAACAATCCACCCATACACCTCCATCCCCTAAAGACCTGCCTTTGAAGGATCAGCTTTCCATGCTGACCAACAAAGTTGGTTCTTTAGAAACTTCCATGTCTTCTCTACCATCTCTCATTTCAAACTCTGTGTCTGAACAGCTAAAGGGATTCTTCGATGTGTTCAAGAATTCCTTTCCATCCACTCCTCAAACTGACACCTCCTCTCAGCTGGTTGCACTCACTACACAGCTGCAAAGTGTCTCCACTTCCCTCTCCTCAATTCTTTCACACCAACAGGACTATGTGTCCTCTATGACAGCCATCTCTCAACAGCTGTCCACTCTCCTCACCACTTGCAATACTACACTTCCTACCACCTTGGCCAGCCTAAACACACTCATCATTTCTCTATCAAATTCTATGCCAGCAAACCTTGCTGATGTGCCGGACTCTCTTGAGTTACATATTGCACAGCTTCAAAGTTTGCTATTCACAGCTTCTGATAGAGAAAATATTATTAAGCTGACCACTCTTGATGATTCCCAATCCTCTTCTCTTCAAACCTGTCTTTCCCAAATTGCAGAGGTGAAGGATAACCTGGCTTTCTTAGTGCATAGCCTGATTGGTTCCAAGCCTGCTGCCAAAACTACTCCAAAAGCCTGCTGAATTTATTTCTTCAGGCAGACCAATTGTTGAAGGTGCTGGTCCATCTCCTTCAAAGGGGGAGAAGTTGTCTGCCTCTAAGACTAAGTCTAAGGGGGAGAAAACCTCTTCTTCTAAGGAGACATCGGCTCCTACTGGTCAAACAGCAGGTGCATCTGGAACAAGTACTGGTCCAGCTGAGGGTGCTTCTCATCTACCTGAAGCTGCTCAGCCTACTCAGGCTGAATCTCCAAACCCTGCACAGTCTAAGGGGGAGGAATTCATTTCTGAGGACAGGCCAAGCAGCAGAAGGAGGCACCTCATACTGGAGGAAGAAGAAGAAGACTTTTTTTCTGAAGCTGTTACTACTACAACAGCTAAAGAAAAAGAAAAAGCAGTGGTTGATCCTGACCACCAGAAAGCAGCTGAGCTAAAATTTGACAAAGCCAGGGCCAAAGAAATGGGTGTTCCTCTTGAAAAATACTATGAGCTCAGAGCTGAACACCTCAAAGCCCTGGACATTCTTAGAAAAGAAGAAGAATCTGCCAAAACTGTCATATCTCTTGCATTCAAAGAGGCAAGCAAAACCAAAATGTCTTCTTTGGATGTAAAGAGAAAACTGTTGGAAGCTGCTAGAGAATCAGCTGGTGAGAAGGAAAGTGTACAGGAAAAGGGTGCTCTAGTCTCTGTGACCAAACAAAAGCAAGCATCCTCTGCAAGAGCCAAGTTCCACTTTGACAACCTGGCAAGGAAAAAGTTTCATGATGTTGCTGATAGAAGGCTTGCCAAGGAAGCAATTGTCAAAGCTATCCCCACATCAAGAAAAGGCAAACAGTGGAAATTGCAAATAACTAGAATGGGTGCAACAGGCCCAGAACTGGAAACTTATGACTACACTGATGTTGCACAGATGGGGTACAGGGAATGGGTTGAGCTGGCAGTTGCCCTGAGCCAGTCTAAGTCTGAAACGGCTAAGACTGTCAGGGCATATGTTAAAAAGCTGATGGAGAGAGTGAAAGATCTTGGCCTGATTTCAAAAGAAATAAGTGAGGGTGTCTCTATGACATACCCCAAAATAAAGGCCAAGAGGACAAGAAAGGATTCTGAGCTGGAGGAACTCCTCATCTTAATTGAACAGGGTGATTATGCTGCTGAGATGAAAGGAATTTACTACAGCCTGTCCAGTGGAGTTGAGTTTGAAGAAGGCAAAATTATTGAAGAACCTGAGTTAGGGGCATTTTTTGTAGATCCCTTATCACAGAAAAAGTGCTTTCAAAGAGCATCAGATCTCTACAAAGTAGATCTGAGACAGCTTGCAGCCTTCAGACTTGCAACTTCATTCAGGCAATCAAGCAGGTGGAGAGCAGCCATCTGGGACCAAGTCAGAGGTTTTTATGAGAGAGGTGAACTTCAAGATCCCAAGTTTATGATCCTCAGAGTTGAAATCCAAGATCTGGAGGAAACAAGGGATGAACTTGAAAAAATGTTTGAAGGACCACCACCACTGGAGTGAAGTCCATCTACCATCAGGGTAGGTGAAGAATGGGAGCTGTCCATCTGTTGGACAGGCTTGCCGTTATCTGCTCCCAAGATCAACAGTCCAAAGTGTTGAACTTTTTGTTTGTACATTAGTTGTACCCTGTTACATATGTTGTAACTTTTGTTATTTACATCAGTTGTAATATACATTAGTACATTAGTTGTACTTCTGTAAAAGCATGTGTTGTTTATGTAATCAAAATCAGTATATATAAACTGATCTTTTACTTTACTTAGATGTTGTAATTTCTTTTCAGCAAGATGTATTGTAAAATGTATAGTGATTATTGATTAAATCAGCTTAGACTGATTATTGCAAATAGGGGGAGATTGTTAGGCACAAAAAGGCCTCAGTCAAACCTGCTGTACATCTGAGGGGGAGATTTTTAATCAAACCTGTTGATGCACTTGAAGGTTGAATTTAAGGCCTGTCATATGCCTTATTGAAATCTGAAAGTGATTTGCAATATCAGCCTAAAGTTGTTTACCATGTTGCATTCGTGGTAACAAAGGTAGTTTGTCCAAGTTGTTCTGTCTGCTGAACAATCTGGACAAACTGTCTACGCTGCTCTATTCTGATGAGCAGCTTGGACAGTTTACAAGTGTTCTGTTCTTTGTGAACAGGTTAAACACTTCATTGGAATATGTTTCCAAGTCCTCATGTATTGTTTTTGGCTACAAGATCAGTTTACAAGTCGAAGACAAAGTGGAAAACAGAACTGCACAGCCTGCCCACGCTGTTCTGTTACATGAAGACAAACTGATATTTGAAAAGGGTGACAGACCTTTTCTTATATCAAAATGGCATTAGCAAAAGAAGAAAGATGCAAAGTTGACATTCCTCTTTTGGTTAAAGCCTTATGCAACAGTGACAAAAAGGAAAAGACAAAGATTCTGCCATGTGAAGACAAAGATACTTTATCAGAACGTGCAGAAACGTGTATTGTCCTTTTGGAACGACTCCCCACTATCTCATCTGTCCAATGAAGAAGCTTCACTAAGATTCTCCTTTTGAGTATAAAAGGAAGCTTCTAAGGATTATGAGACATCAAGAGTGTGAAATCAGAACGTGCATTGAAGTGTGTTATTCCATGCATGCAAGTCTACTTATATAAAACAATAGAGTGTGTCTAAGCTGTTCTTGTATAAGCTGTCCATCTGAGTCTTGTAAAAACAGTGAGTGCATCTAAGTGAGTGTAGTCATTGTGTCTAGTCTGAGGTGCTGTTTGATTGCATAAGAGGTTATGTGTCTGATGTCTGATTCCACTTCTGATTGATAAGAGGTCGTCCTGATAAGATACTAAGATCTGATAAGAGAATTCAATAAGTCTGTTTGTTTTATAAATTATCTGATTCTGTTATTTTTATTAATTTTACATATTAATTCCCAAAACCAAACAGATATCATTGTTTAAAGTCAAATATCAAGTAAGAATAATATCATTGAATCAAAGTGATCTATGTAAACATTTAATATCATTCAAATAACATTAACAAGATTTAAGTAAGAAACCAATTCAAGTTTATAAGTTATAATCAAGTAACATAAATGCATTCAGTAAACAAATAACCAACATGCTTTCAAGAATCAAATAACAATTAAAGTTTATAAGTCATAATCAAGTTTATAAGGTTACGTTTATTAACTTCCAAATAACTTAAGTTTATAAGTTATATAGATATGTTATTGAAAAATAATAAATTTTATCAAAAAGTGTTGAATATTTCTCGTTATGGTAGGGTGGGTAGGTTGAGGGGTAAGGTGGGTGGGGATGGGTAGATTTGAGGGGTAATGTGGGTAGGTTGAGGGTAATTGTGTAGGGGTAGGGTGGGTAGGTTGAGGGGTAAGGTGGGTGGGGATGGGTAGATTTGAGGGTTAGGGTAGGGGTGAGGTGGGTAGGTTTGAGGGGTAGGGGTGGGGTGGGATAAGGAGGGGTGAGGTGGGGTGGGTAGGTTTGATGGGTTAGTGTAGGGGTGGGGTAGAGTGGGATAGGGTAAGTATGGGAGTGGGGTGGGTAGGGTTAAGGGTGGAGATGGGGATGGGGTGGTATAAGTAAGTTAAGGGTAGTTAGGGTAGGGTGGGATTAGGTGGTTGAGGGTGGGGTATGTTGAGGGTGGGGTGGGGTGGGGGGGTAGGGTAGGGGTAAGTTTAGGATAGTAGGGTAGGGGTAGGTAAAGGTATGGGGTAAAGGTAAGGGTGGGGTGGGATGGGATGGGGTGGGAGGGACGTGTATTTTTTTTGGTGTGATAGGTGGTGATAAGTAGCATATCAAATTCTTATCCTTATAAGACATGATAAGAGAATTTTGACTCTTATGTCTTCTGCATATCAAACGCACTTATCAGTATTTCCTCTTACCGAATAAGAGGAAACCTCAGATAAGAGCCTGATAAGAGGCTATCAAACACCCCTTGAGTGTGTCTTAGATTAGTTGAACAACTGTTGTATCTGTCATCTCAGCTTGAACCTTTCCGCATTCAAGCTTGTTTGTTATTAACACTTGTTAATAATATACACAAACATTGAGAAAAGATTGTTAAGTTTTTAAATAGATGTATTCACCCCCCCCCCCCCCTTCTACAGCTTAGAACTATACACTTGGGAAACCTTTTGAGACCTACATGGTTTAATGGGGAATCTTGATACGTTGGAACCACTGAGGACCAAAAATGCATAATAAATTACTAAGGATGCACTAGAGGCATTATTTGAATACTTATTATATTAAAATTAATTAATTTTTAAAAATAGAATAAAACTATATTAGGAAGATAAATTTAAAAATTAACTAAATTTCCTAATTATCCTCACCTTTCTCTCCCTCGTCTCTCTATTTCTCTCTCTCCCCCCTCCATCCATGTCTGCCCCCTTTCTCCATCTATCAACCACAGTCGGCCATACACCATCTCCACCACCACATTGCCATCGTGCCACCACTAGACCTACCACCATCACTATTGCATCGGACCACCGCACTACCACCACCACCATCCCTCTTGCACCAACCCACCTCCACCACCATCATCACCATTGCGGCAACCTACCACCATCACCATCACCCTGAGAATCCACCACCACAACCACCATGGCATTGGCAATCCATCACAACGACCACGATAATGCACCATCACCGCCACGACAACACCACCACCACCGTCCTTTTGTTGAACGAAGATGATGAAAAACAAAGATGAACTGAATATGCATGATGATTCCAACATAAACCCGTTGGAGATGAATATGAACACGTTGAAGATGAACACGATGCATCCAACCATGATGATGAACACGTTGACAACAAACACGATGCATGATGATGATCGAAGATTATAATAAATTTAAAGATTAAATTACAAAATTGGTCCTTGTGGTTTGTTCAAAATTATGAAAACGGTCCCTTAACTTTCAAAGTGTAACAACCTAGCTTTTGACTTGACTTTAATTTCTGTTTTGATTCAATAATGTAACTTTATATCATTATTTGTATTGTAATTTTTAATTAAGTAATGAAAATATTTAATTAAGATAAATTAAATTAGTGATGATAAAATGAAGATAAATCTGTATTTAAATGAAAATCAGATGTGGAGGGACCAAATGCGTCAATATTCGAAAGTTTAGAAATAAAAGACCAAAAGTCTTTATTTCTTCATTTTCATCATCTTACAACACTCAAAACTCTCTCACTCTCACTCTAAACCTTGCTGGAAATCAAAGATTAGAAGAGGAATTCGTGAGATTAACTGAGATTATCAAGAATCAGAAGAATATTAAGGTAATATAATTAATTCTATGTTTTTATTTTGTATTTTAAGAGTTTAAAATGCATCAAATTCGGATTTAAAATCTGTAGAAATTATGTTGCATGTTTGAAATATTGGTTAGAAATCATATGTTGAAACTCATAAATGATTCAGAAACAAAAATCGTAGCTTAAATCATCCAAAATCATCAAAAATCTGAGTTTTTATAATCTTTTATGTTCTTGAGAAAAATTCAACATTTTGAACAAATCTGGATGATTTAACGTGTTAAAGATGGGTAAAATAGTGTAAAAACATCCCAAAAATGATAATATAATCTTAGATTCAATTGTATGTGATTAAAATTTAAGTTTGGTGAATTTTTGGTAAAACCCGTATGGGTCGACCTGCAAATCTGCAAGTCGACTCGGCGAGTCGCCAAGAACACCATGAATTTCTCTTAAAAATTTTATAAGTGTTGGATCCGAATTTCGATTTAGATCCGAGTTCGGATATAATCCGAATTCGGTTTAACCCGAGTTCGGACGTGATCCAAATCCGTTTTGACCCGAGTTCGGATGGATAATCTCGGATCCATAGACTTCTCGGATGCATACGAATTCGGCCGAAGATCCGAATTTCGGACCTCCACTCGCCGAGTCGGTCCCTGATGGTGCGAATTCGGATGTTATTATTAAGATCCGAAATTAAGGCTAATAAACTAACTTTTGGATATGCTTTTATGGCTTAATGAAATATATAATTTAGTACCAATACATGCAATATTAAACGAAATATGAGATGTTCAAATGAAAGATTTGGGCATAAAAATACATTTGAAAAGATTATGAGTTATCAGAATCAACTTAATGAAATTCCAAGGATTGATAATGATATGTTATGATAAATTCTAGACAGGTTCAGATAAATTCTGAACAAAGAGTTAAAGAATTAAAGATTTAAAGATTGAAAAGTGCAAAGCCAGAGTCCGGAAAGATTAAAGATAAATCCTGAGATAACTCAGGTGGTGGATTTTAAATATGCTAGATAAAGACCCCAGAACCAGTGAGTTATAGATATTCAGTTTTGCATGCTAGACTTCCGATTGAGATATATTGTTGATGATAGATTATTTGACATTCATGAATGCTCAGCTGGATTGTGACCTGTGCACACCATGGTTCGGTGATGCCCTGTGGATCATGATAGCTATTTGACTTATCATTTTGCATGACATTGTACTTATAATTCATTTCAGATATTGCTATGAGTTTATTGCTATCATGACCTCGATGACTTATGCTTTCATTATTACTCGCATCTTTGACATATTGATTCAGCTTAGTATGATTAGCCTTGTCGGTCTATTGTTCTAGACCATGCTACTTCACCAGTTCTATTGAACTTGGTATAGACATTCCGATGTTCCCCCATGAAGACCGCTGGTAGCTAGCCCAGCATAAGTGGATAGCTTCCACTAAAAGCGTGAGCGTGGGCTGAACATCATCCAATTCTATGAATTCTATGTCTTAATCATGAGTGGCTGTAGCGGCAGTCCAGACATATCATGCTTTGACCCATGATCCGCTTGATTAATGCATGTAATCTGAAAATCTATATTCTCACTAAGTCATGCTTAAAGTTGCTATTTGACCTTTTTACAGGAAAAGATAAAGGAAAGTCACCTGCTGGACCTAGTTCTTAGGTCTTACAAGATCAAGATTGAAGTTTTCTATAGACCACTACTCAACAAAACCCTTCGGTACTGATTGGCAGATGATAATTGTGGTGGTCTGGGTAGATTTGATTTGATTGTATGATGACATAAATCAGATTAGTCTGGTACCCTTTATAGGTTTAATTTGAAAACTGTAATTTGTACTAAAATTGTATTAAACTTATCCTAATGTTTGTACTTGTAATATGAAATTCCGCAACTTAAATTACTCTATCTTACTTATGATTGATATCGTGTTGCATAATGTGGGACCTAGACTCTGAGGACTGCCCCGTAAGGGGAGGTCTTCACAGGATGGTATCAGAGCCCATAGTTTGAGTGAATCGAGTATTACGTGAGTAATACTTGATCTCAAACTGAAGCAATACATATGTATCAATCATTTAGGTGGTTTGAACTGAGATAGGATGTACAGACTGTTAGGATGGGAAAAAGGGTACATAGATCTAAGTCTATAAACTGATAGTTAAATGGTTTTAATTTTCAGTAAAGATGTCAGGATCAGGTGATATTCCCAACAACATGACCCCACAACAAATGTTTGAAATGATGCAACAACTATTAGCCCAACATACTGAACAACAAAACAAGAATATGCAAGAACAGCTTCAGGCTAGAGATGAGGCCGAAGCAAAAAAGACGCGCTGACAAAAAGAATAAAAGAAAAGATAAACAAATCCAGAATGATGAATCTGATTCTGATAACTCTACCCCGAATGTCCAAATTGAGCAGCCGAAAGGCTGTAAGTTCAAGGATTTTAAAGCCAGCGGTGCCCTTAACTTCGAGGGTACGGTCAACCCAATTCAGGCGATGGATTGGATAAGCCATACTGAAGAAATCTTCAGAATCTCCGATTGCCTGGAGTCTAAGAAAGTGAGTTATGCATCTGCTCTGTTCGTGGGTGCTGCCCGTGCTTGGTGGAAGACCCAGAGAAGTATTTATGGCGAGGAGGTCATCCAGACTCTAGAATGGGACCAGTTTCTTGAAATGTTCAACGCAAAGTATTGTCCTGCTGATCAACAAGACAAAATGGAGGTTCAGTTCATGCAATTAACTCAGGGAACCAAGACTGTAGACGAGTACGAGCACGAATTCTCACAGCTCTGTGGATATTCTTCCTATCAAGTAGC
Source organism: Centrapalus pauciflorus (assembly GCA_020465985.1). Lineage (NCBI taxonomy): Eukaryota > Viridiplantae > Streptophyta > Magnoliopsida > Asterales > Asteraceae > Centrapalus > Centrapalus pauciflorus. The sequence goes on along the minus strand of JAANYP010005326.1, from coordinate 171,682 downwards.
TACTGAAGAAAGAAAGATGAACCGATTTCGTGGAGGGCTTAACCCCAGATATCGACACCCAATGAGCGTGATAAAGTATAATTCTTATCTCGAAATGGTTGAAGCGGCAAGGCAGATTGAGAGGGGATATTTAGAGTACGGCGATCAACTCTACGCTCCATCAACGAACCCGACTTGTCCATCTCCCCCAAAGAAGCAAAGATTCGGCAGATTCTTTAAGCCAAACAAGTCTCAGTCCCAGCAATCCCAGCAATCTCAGCAATACAGTTCGCCACAGAAAGCTCAAGCTTACTCGCTTACAAATGAACCACGATTCTGCAAGAGATGCAGAAAATCGCATATGGGATTGTGTAATCCAGACGATGTTACGTGTTATGTGTATAGCAGAATCGGCCATAGTAGAGAAGAGTGCCCCCAACGAGGTCTTGGTTGTGCTAAATGCGGAAAGCATGGACACTTCATGTATCAGTGCCACAGTGGACAACGGGGTCAATCACAGTCATCAGCTGGAGGTTCTACCATGAAAAGCTCAGCTGCAACTCCAACTGTTAAGACCCGCGCCTTCCAAATAACGGCAGAGGAAGCGAAAGAAACCCCGGATGTGGTTACCGGTACGTTTTTACTAAATTCAATACCTGCGCGTGTGTTATTCGATTCCGGTGCAAGCCGTTCATACATATCGACTAATTTTGCGCAAAGATTATCTATGTTTCCTTCGAAGCTTCCTGTTATACTTGATATAGAGACAGCCAGTAACAATTACGTTATGGCTGATTTTCCGTTTACCGAAATTGCACATTACTTGTCAATCACGTTGTGTTCAACCTCGACCTTATCCCGATACTGTTAAAAAAGTTCGACATCATCATCGGCATGGACTGGTTAACGAACAACGAGGCTACAATCGTTTGCAACCGCCAAATCATCCGAATCAAGACTTTAGACGGCCGAGTGTTAGAGATCAAAGGCGACAAGCGTAAAGGTGCTCATTATTTTATATCGGTTGAGAAAGCGCGTAAGTATCTATCTAAGGGTCACGAATCTTATCTTTGTTATGTCTCGTCTGAATCCACCTCGGAAGTCAACAAGAAATCTGTATCTGATATTCCGATCGTTTGTGAGTTCCCAGACGTATTCCCTAATGACATTTCTGGAGTGCCACCGGAATGACAAGTTGAATTCGGGATTGACTTAGTTCCTGGTGTGGCTCTCATCGCTAAAGCCCCCTACAGACTTGCTCCTGCAGAAATGCAGGAAGTGTCAAAGCAATTGCAAGATCTGTTAGAGAAGGGATTTATCCGACTGAGTTCATCTCCGTGGGGTGCACCTGTCTTATTCGTTAAAAAGAAAGATGGAACTCTCCGAATGTGCATCGACTATCGTGAGTTGAACAAAGTCACAATCAAAAATAAGTATCCTCTGCCCAGAATTGATGATCTGTTTGATCAGCTACAAGGAGCCAGCTATTTCTCAAAAATCGATCTTCGTTCTGGGTATCATCAGTTAAAAGTTAAAGATGAAGATATTCCAAAGACAGCCTTCCGAACAAGATATGGTCATTACGAATTTCTCGTAATGCCTTTCGGTTTAACGAATGCACCAGCGGCGTTCATGGATCTCATGAATCGCGTGTGCAGACCAATGCTGGATAAGTCAGTTATCGTATTCATAGACGATATTCTGATTTACTCCAAAACGGAGGCTGATCATATTGTTCATCTACGTAAATTGCTAGAGTTATTGAGAAATGAAAGACTCTATGCAAAATTCTCAAAGTGCGAGTTTTGGCTCAGACAGGTAAAAATCTTACATTGTCTCGAGTTATTTCTTAAAGCGTTCGTTGTTTCAAAACTTGAATTCTACTTTGATTTCTTTATAGATTCAATTCCTTGGCCATGTTGTATCTGGCGAAGGCATCTCCGTTGATCCGTCCAAAGTCGAGGCTGTTCAGAAGTGGCAAACGCCTCGCAATGCCTCCGAAATCAGAAGTTTCCTTGGATTGGCTGGTTACTACCGGCGATTCATTAAGGACTTCTCAAAGATTGCTGTGCCACTTACGATGCTAACACGAAAGAATACACCTTTCGTATGGGCTGATAAACAGCAAGAGGCATTTGAAACTTTGAAACAGAAACTCATTCAAGCGCCAATCCTAGCCTTACCAGAGGGCAATGATGACTTCGTCGTTTATAGCGATGCATCTGGTACAGGTTTAGGTTGTGTCCTCATGCAAAGGGGAAAAGTCATTGCCTACGCTTCAAGGCAATTGAAAGACTACGAGAAAAGTGCACCAACTCATGATCTTGAGTTGGCTGCCGTCACCTTTGCATTAAAAATCTGGCGGCATTATCTCTATGGGACTCGGTGTCAGCTTTACACCGACCATAAAAGCCTCAAACATCTCTTTACTCAAAAGGATCTGAATATGAAACAGCGTCGGTCCTTGGAGCTTATCAAGGACTATGATTGCGAGATCCTATATCATCCCGGCAAAGCCAATGTGGTCGCGGATGCATTGAGTAGAAAAGTCTATCCGGAGAAGTGTTGCTATGCCTTGACTCCGACTGTATTCTCTTCTAATCTCATCGAAGACATTAAATTTGCTCAAGCTGAAGCATTGAAAGAAGAAAACATCTGTTATGAAAATCTCAAAGGGCAACTTCAATTTCTATCTATGAATCATTTGGGACTTCAATGTCTCAAAGGAAACCGAATCTGGATTCCTAAATATGGTTCTATTCGCAACACTCTTCTATCTGAAGCCCATCAGTCCAAGTTATCCATTCATCCTGGCAGCTCAAAGATGTATTTCGATCTGAAAGCTGATTAGTGGTGGCCAGGAATGAAGAAAGACATCGGTCAATTCGTTGAAAGCTGCATAATATGTCAAATGGTTAAGGCAGAACACCAGAAGCCCTTTGGGGATATGCAACCACTGCCAGTTCCTGAGTGGAAGTGGGAGCATATAACCATGGACTTTGTCACGAAATTGCCAAAGACCAAGAGACAACACGACTCCATCTGGGTAGTCGTGGATCGATTAACGAAGTCAGCACATTTCATAGCAATGAAAGAGACATACTCACTTGATAGATTGGCACAGATGTACATCACCGAGGTTATTTCACGTCACGGTGTGCCAAAATCTATCGTCTCTGATCGTGATAGTCGTTTCACTTCGAGATTTTGGAAAGCACTGCAAGACGGGATGGGTACTCGAATCTCAATGAGTACAGCTTATCACCCTAGTGCAGACGGCCAAAGTGAACGCACTATCCTAACTTTGGAAGATATGCTCCGTGCCTGCATTCTTGATCTGGGTGGTAACTGGGATGACCACTTACCCTTGGTCGAATTCTCATACAACAACAGTTATCATTCCACGATTAAGATGGCTCCTTTTGAAGCTTTATACGGACGAAAGTGCAGAACTCCCACCTGTTGGCGCGAAACAGGTGAATCGCCTTTAGCCGGTCCTGCCCTTGTACAGTTGACTCATGAGAAGATTCAACTTGTCAGAAGGAACATCCTTGAAGCTCAAAGCAGGAAGAAGTCATATTACGATAATCGTCACAGATCGATCAGTTTTGCAATTAACGATTGGGTGCTGCTGAAAGTATCTCCAATGAAGAATGTGGTCCGGTTCATAAAGAGGAACAAGCTAGCTCCAAGATTTATTGGCCCGTTCAAGATCGTTGAAAAGATAGGAAATCAATCTTATCGTCTTGAACTGCCAACTGACTTAACTGGAATACATCCTGTATTCCATGTTAGTCATTTACGAAAGAGCTTAGCCGACGAAAGAGAAGTGCAGATACCACATGTTAATCTGCAAATTGATGAGAAGCTTCGAGTGGTTGAAGAGCCAGAATGTATTCTGGACTCGAAGACCAAAAACCTTCGTAATAAAGAGATACAGATGGTGCTCGTCCAGTGGAAACACCACAAGGGTTCGCATCAGTCTTGGGAATCGAGAGATGTCATGAAAGCTACCTATCCAAGTCTGTTCGAACATAGCTAACTTCGGGGACGAAGTTTATGCGTGGTGGAGCCCATTCTGTAACAACCTAGCTTTTGACTTGACTTTAATTTCTATTTTGATTCAATAATGTAACTTTATTTCATTATTTGTATTGTAATTTTTAATTAGGTAATGAAAATATTTAATTGAGATAAATTAAATTAGTGATGATAAAATGAAGAAAAATCTGTATTTAAATGAAAATCAGATGTGGAGGGACCAAATGCGTCAATATTCGAATGTTTAGAAATAAAAGACCAAAAGTCTTTATTTCTTCATTTTCATCATCTTACAACACTCAAAACTCTCTCACTCTCACTCTAAAACTTGCTGGAAATCAAAGATTAGAAGAGGAATTCGTGAGATTAACTGAGATTATCAAGAATCAGAAGAATATTAAGGTAATATAATTAATTCTAAGTTTTTATTTTGTATTTTAAGAGTTTAAAATGCATCAAATTCGGATTTAAAATCTGTAGAAATTATGTTGCATGTTTGAAATATTGGTTAGAAATCATATGTTGAAACTCATAAATGATTCAGAAACAAAAATCATAGCTTAAATCATCCAAAATCATCAAAAATCTGAGTTTTTATAATCTTTTATGTTCTTGAGAAAAATTCAACATTTTGGACAAATCTGGATGATTTAATGTGTTAAAGATGGGTAAAATAGTGTAAAAACATCCCAAAAATGATAATATAATCTTAGATTCAATTGCATGTGATTAAAATTTAAGTTTGGTGAATTTTTGGTAAAACCCGTATGGGTCGACTTGCAAATCTGCAAGTCGACTCGGCGAGTCGCTATGGTGACTCGGCGAGTCGCCAAGAACACCATGAATTTCACTTAAAAATTTTATAAGTGTTGGATCCGAATTTCGATTTAGATCCGAGTTCGGATATAATCCGAATTCGGTTTGACCCGAGTTCGGACGTGATCCAAATCCGTTTTGACCCGAGTTCGGATGGATAATCTCAGATCCATAGACTTTTCGGCCGAAGATCCGAATTTCGGACCTCCACTCGCCGAGTCGTCTTAACCGACTCGCCGAGTCGGTCCCTGATGGTGCGAATTCGGATGTTATTATTAAGATCCGAAATTAAGGCTAATAAACTAACTTTTGGATATGCTTTTATGGCTTAATGAAATATATAATTTAGTACCAATACATGCAATATTAAACGAAATATGAGATGTTCAAATGAAAGATTTGGGCATAAAAATACATTTGAAAAGATTATGAGTTATCAGAATCAACTTAATGAAATTCCAAGGATTGATAATGATATGTTATGATAAATTCTGGACAGGTTCAGATAAATTCTGAACAAAGAGTTAAAGAATTAAAGATTTAAAGATTGAAAAGTGCAAAGCCAGAGTCCGGAAATATTAAAGATAAATCCTGAGATAACTCAGGTGGTGGATTTTTAATCTGCTAGATAAAGACCCCAGAACCAGTGAGTTATAGATATTCAGTTTTGCATGCTAGACTTCCGATTGAGATATATTGTTGATGATAGATTATTTGACATTCATGAATGCTCAGCTGGATTGTGACCTGTGCACACCATGGTTCGGTGATGCCCTGTGGATCATGATAGCTATTTGACTTATCATTTCGCATGACATTGTACTTATAATTCATTTCAGATATTGCTATGAGTTTATTGCTATCATGACCTCGATGACTTATGCTTTCATTATTACTCGCATCTTTGACATATTGATTCAGCTTAGTATGATTAGCCTTGTCGGTCTATTGTTCTAGACCATGCTACTTCACCAGTTCTATTGAACTTGGTATAGACACTCCGATGTTCCCCCATGAAGAGCGCTGGTAGCTAGCCCAGCATAAGTGGATAGCTTCCACTAAAAGCATGAGCGTGGGCTGAACATCATCCAATTCTGTGAATTCTATGTCTCAATCATGAGTGGTTGTAGCGGCAGTCCAGACATATCACGCTTTGACCCATGATCCGCTTGATTAATGCATGTAATCTGAAAATCTATATTCTCACTAAGTCATGCTTACAGTTGCTATTTGACCTTTTTACAGGAAAAGATAAAGGAAAGTCACCTGCTGGACCTAGTTCTTAGGTCTTACAAGATCAAGATTGAAGTTTTCTATAGACCACTACTCAACAAAACCCTTCGGTACTGATTAGCAGATGATAATTGTGGTGGTCTGGGTAGATTTGATTTGATTGTATGATGACATAATTTAGATTAGTCTGGTACCCTTTATAGGTTTAATTTGAAAACTGTAATTTGTACTAAAATTGTATTAAACTTATCCTAATGTTTGTACTTGTAATCTGAAATTCCGCAACTTAAATTACTCTATCTTAGTTATGATTGATATCGTGTTGCATAATGTGGGACCTAGACTCTGAGGACTGCCCCGTAAGGGGAGGTCTTCACACAAAGTTGTCGTGGTAGTCCCTCAAACTACTTTTTACTTGCGGAAACGGTCCTTCTATTCTAAACCTTTTAAAAATGACGATTTTGCCATTTTCTCATTTACAAGTTTGGTCCCTGTACTATTTAATTTAATTTCAAGTTTGGTCCTTTTCTTACATTTTTATTTTTGGTGTTAATTTTAAAATATTAATTTAACAAATTATGATTTAATTCTTCATTGAATATATTATTGTTATTCTTATTATTTATACCCTTTTTAGATAAATTTATATTTATATATTAAAACTTTTGTTATTTATATACTTAATTTAGTTAATTTACGCCACTTTTATGTATTCAATTTATTTATTAAAGATTTATTTATTTTATTTTTCATTTGTTAACCTATTTGTATATTTTTTTTATTATTTATACATTTTCATTTTACTATTTTATTACCTTATTATATTGGGTTTATTATGAAAAAAACCAACATGTTTTCACGTTTTTTGCGTTTTCGTCCCTCCATGTTATTTTTGCCATAAAAAACCTCAAGTTATTCTATTCTTATTGGTTTAGTGATATTTGGACATTAGAACGCGGTTTTTCCAGTTTTTAAAACCCGGTTCACAAATTATAATCGGGGTCTAATGTCCAAAATTTCACTAAACCAATAAGAAAAGAATAACTTGAGGTTTTTTATGGCAAAAAATAACATGGAGAGACGAAAACGCAAAAAACGTGAAAACATGTTGGTTTTTTCATAATAAACCCTATTATATTTTGATTTAATTATGATTTTTATGAAAAATTCAGAAATTTAGCTTTTTGTTCGTTTTAAATTGTTATATAGTGGAGGGACCAACTTTGTAATTGAGAAAAAGGATAAAATCATCATTTTTAAAAATTATAAAAACAGAAGGACCGTTTCTGCAAGTAAATAGTTGTTTCAGGGATCACCATTGCAACTTTGAAAGCTGAGGGACCATTTCCATAAATTTGAACAAACCACAAGGACCATTTCTGTAATTTACTCAAATTTAAATGAAGATGATTTTTGAATGAAGATGCATCCGACGTTGACGACAAACACATTGACGACGAACACGATGCATCCGATCATGATGATGAACACGTTGACGACAAACACGATGCATGATGATGACCGAAGATTACAATAAATTTAAATGAAGATGCATTATGATTTTTGATGAATCAAATGAAGATGCATCGTGTTTGAAGATGAATCCGATAAAGATGCATGATGGTGGGACGAAAAAGATGATAAATATGGCCGAAAATAAGGATGAAGAACCAAAGATACATCACGAATTGAATGATTAATATTAGATGCATCGACATCAAATCATCCTTTTTGGATTTGTTTAGATTTTGTAATTTTGGAAGTGCGTCAATTAATTTTATTTAGCATTTTTTTAGCTATTTGATTGAATATTCATTAATATAAAATTAAATTTTATTTGACTAGATATATTATTTTTCCCAAAATACTCATACTCATATGCATACCAAATACGTATATGGTTTGATGTGTTTATAAATTTGGTGTGCTAGGCGGGGGTTGGCAATGCCGAAGCTCACGGTTAGTTCTAACTTTTGATGTTAAAAAAAAATCAATTTTTGAGATTTTATTTTGTTGTCATTTTTATATTATCTAATATAAAATCAAATCCCTAGTGATCAATCATTCACCTCATGCATTCCAATCATGAATTCATCGTCTCTCTCTAAATTCAACATTACCTCATCATGACTACCTCTTGGGACATTATATGTTCCACTCATTTCCCTCCTAGCGTTAAGCATTCTTTCACAAAAATAATAATAACAATAACAACAACAACAATATTTATTTTGTGATTGTTTACAAATTGTTACAACACTAATTATATTTTCAATCTATAAGTCTTTTTCTCCTACGTAATTTTCAGTACTTAAAATTAGTAATTTTAATAGTAGTTTAAAAGAGTGTTTTATTATGTATCCCTAATCTTGAGATTGTAGATATCGGATAAGAATACACGAAAAATAAAAGAAAGGTGCGAGGAAGCTAAGTGTGAAATTGATCAATATATTATTTGTTTACGAGTTGTGTCAAGATGAAAAAGTCACAAAATTTCATGCATATATATTGCAAAATAAAAAACTGCAGTCTGGTTATTTATTAATTTTAATATATAAGTTAATCTAATATATATATATATATATATATATATATATATATATATATATATATATATATATATATATATTAAATATATATTTTTAAAAATTGTGACATGTAGTTTTTTCATGTATGTGTCAATATTCATGTTTGAAAATTATGACATGTAGTTTCTTCATATTTGTGATACTATTGATTAATTAATTATAAAAAATAAGAATAACCACTTCGTTTAATAATAATAACAAAATCAAAATTTTTTTTTTTTACGTTTAAACGTCTCTTTATTATCAACTGCATTGTTGAATTGTAACTTTATATCATTTTTTTTATCTTTATTAATCATATCATCAAAATTGTTTAATCAATTGTAACATCTAGCAGAGTGTAAAATTCTTTTATGTTATCTATAATATTAATTAGAAAAGCAAACAATTCATGTGCTCTTGTTCATTTAATGATTATAAAAGTTGGTTAAAATAAAATTCATAATAATGAATTAGAAATCAATATTAATTAAGAAATGATAAGACTATAATGTACTGACATATCTTGAAACAATGTAAAACATATATAAGATATTTATTTCATTTAATTTGTATCAATCAACGGTTATTCTTTATTACTACATTATATATATATATATATATATATATATATATATATATATATATATATATATATATATATATATATATATATATATATATATATATATATATATATATATATATATTGGGAATTCGTATGGTTTTCAAAAAAACATAAACATTAATCACATTAAATGCACAACTGAAGATTTTAAAATCATGAATTCCGTACACGGATCATCAAGTACACATAAGATAAGTTAACGAGAAAGCAATAAAAATTTGTACCTTTGTATTCGATGACAAGAATACACGAATGAGATTCTTTCGGTATCCACCGGTGATGACACGGTCGAGCGGCGCCAAGTATACAATCGAACACACTAAGAACGGGAAAAAGTCACGCAATTGTGTGTTTGGTACGACCGATGCACTACACACACATACACCTTATGTGTGTGTGCGCCGTGAATACCCTTCTATTAGGTCACCCCACATTTTTTCTCACACACACACACACACACACACACACACACACATATATATATATATATATATATATATATATATATATATATATATATATATATATATATTATTAAGAGTTTTACTTTTAATCAAACTCTAGTATAATAATGTAGTATATATCTTAAGAATTATCTTTATTATTTAAACATTATATAATTATCTCTATAATTATATATTTATTAAATAATATTTATCTTTTATATATTATCTAATAATATATAAATGACTAGATAATTATTTATAATTATCTCTATTTATTTGTTCAAAATTATCAATCTAATTATCTAATAATAGATGATAATACTTATTCAAATAAATCAATCTTTTATTTAATATCCAATAATAAATAAAAAGACTAGATAATTATTTAATTATCATCCAATGATAATTAAATCACTACAATATCAATATTGCACTTTTAATCCTCGTACTTTAAGATATAATTAATCATGCATTAATTTAATCTAAATGATCATTTCGTGTCATAAACAATATCCAATGTTATTTATTCAATAGTTTAATTGTATCTGCTCAGTTGTGCTCATCAGTGTGGCCCTCAAGTGTTTTATGAAATCAGCCATGATGCAGTAGTAATGTCTTTACACACCATATACTATAACATACTCCCACTTGTGTAAGACGACATACTGTCCTGCAGCATTCGCCTAAAGGTTGTCATGGCTAGACACTTATGCAACCAAGGTCATAAAAACTCTGACTCCCATTCGGGCATTCTTGTTGAAACAGCCTTCCAAAAAGAAATATAGGTTATATCCCATGCATTGCGATATTTCAATGTGAAAGCTAGGCATGGATTAGATCAACCGTAGCAAACACGATTATGTTTCTCGACTCCCTGATCTCATACTGAACTGTAACAAACAGAGTAGAACACATCAGTTTTATCCGAGCATGGCCATGCATTTGTCAGTATCGATTGCCGAGGGGCCCAGAAATATATCTTCTTAGTTAAAAGAAGGTGCAATCCCATATTGACTATTTAGTCCTCCAGCACGACTCCCACTGCAACCAGCCTCGAACCATTATGATTACCCAATTACGGATGACGTTAGGTTAGGCCAAATGTACAGCAGCCGCACTAAAGTACGTAGACATCTCAGGTGTTAAGGATTACATTTTTGAGACGACTCATGACTATGATCCACAAAGTGGTCTCAATCGGTGGGTCAATCCAATATTTGTTCGCAACAAATACATGTGAATTTGGTCCAACCTTTGCTATATTCATCACCCATGAATATCAACCAAAAACCAAAGTAGTCTTTTAATTCTCGTTGTGGTTCCCACGACAACAAGCAGCTATGGAATAGTTTTAGAATAACTTCAAATTTATTCTTGGATTTCTAAAAATGCAAAATAGAATGACATTAAAGATATCATGTTGATCTTCTTTATCTCAATAAACACAACATGACTTCCAATAATTGAATGCTACTGTTCCTTTATCAAATGTAACGGTAATATGATCTATCGAAAAATTAATTTCAGACATGATCTTAGTGGGAATGTTCTCTAGTTAACTGACTTAACTTTCATTACCATTTATCTTTGAGAAATTACACTAGTTCTTTATTACAAGTTCTTGTAATATTATTCAGATCCATTCTGAATCTCCTTACAAATTTTTATCCATTATCTTTAGAGGAACTGGTAAATCACTCATAAAGACACCAGGACTAAAATTTAGGAGCTCTAGCAATTCAGATTAATTGCTACTAGTGATACGTTTAGATATTTATTCTTGAATCTGACAGCATGCGGTTTATCTATATCTTAACAAGATATCTTAACTTAATAACATTGTGTTCAAAATTTGTGATATGTATCCCTAACCACCAGAACTTGGTTATCTACAACACTTCGTTGTGGTATTCCGTCAAGCTTGCCAACGAGTGTTTAAACAAGTCAAATGCTATTACTTGACTACCCATCACACAAGTTGTATACATTTCACATGTAAATTTAATAAATGCAATTATACTTCTTGTCTAAACAACATTGACTTATCAAGTCTTTAATTGTTTCTGACAAGTGCAGTGAATTAACCTCCATGTAACTCCTTTACATTTAATTCTGCATTTTTTTAGTTTCATTTATATAATCACGGATGACTATCCAACTCATATAATCTCTTGAACTAACTTTCAAGAACTAACAAGTTCAATGAAACTGCATTTGAACACTCGAACAATTTACACAACAACATAGCTAACTCTATTTATCTGAATATGACTACTAGCTTGTCCAATCTCTTTTGACAAGTTACTATTCAAGTTCCACTTGAATCAATAGTCTATAATCATGTCTTAGTAATCTCAAACAATAGGAGTTTCAAGCAACAAATTTTTAACTCCAAAAATTCCTTATTTATCCCAAAAATAATTGCAACAAATTGAAAAATTGTTTACTACACCATGATAAACTATTGATGACATGAAAATAGTGTCCAACTGAGTATTCTCTAAGATGTCTCTATGCTCCCACTGGTCCTGTCATCTCTTTTCACTTCATTTAGTTCTTGCAGACATTATGCATAAAACTTTGTTCAATTGATTATCACATATCCAATAACAATAGAAATTGAATATTTCAGATACATGAAGTCTCAATGTGGTCAACCTTGACCGTTTCCAAGTACTTGGGACAATTCTTTTCCTAGTGCCCAGTTTCCTAGCACTCAAAGAATTTGTCATCCTTGGATTTGACTTCTTCGGTTTTAGGTTTTAGCTACTTGTTAGCTTTAACCTCCGGCTTGGGAACTTGCTTTCCCTTCCGTCCCTTTCCCTATCTTCTCTCCTTAATCATTCCCTCCCTCAGCATTCTAGAGCATCTGATGCAACCCACTGATCATCTTCTCCACACATATTGTAATAAATTACAAATTGCTTAAATCCCTTCAATAAGGAATTAAGAATTAGATCTATGGTCATCTCCTGTGTCACGGGATATCCAAATCTGCTAAGATGATCCAGATAATCTTTCATCTTCAGCACATGGGGTCTAACAGTTGTTCCTTCTGCCATTCTACAGGAGCTCAGAGCCCTAGTCGCATATGTTTCTCAGTCCGAGCCTGAATCTAGAACATATCCTTTAGCCGGCGATACATCTGGTAAGCTGGGACATCCATAAGGTTAGTTCGCAGCTAAGATGTCATGGTCGCTAGCATTAGACAGGCAACATCGACTGAATCCTCAGAGTGCTTCTTGTGGAGATTTCTCTACTCAACTGTAGCAGACTCTGCAGGAGCAGGTCCTGGTGCCCTGTCCAGAATATAAGACTTTCACTCTGTACTCAGAACTTTAGTCAGATCTTATTCCAGTTCAGGAATTGCTTCTTTTGAGCTCTCCATTTCCCGAATGGTCGTCAAAGTAGCAATTTTGCGCTTTTAGGGAGGGTTTTCAATAGGAGGAGATTGAGAAGGGAGATTTGACGTTATCATTATTGTTGTTATTATTATTGTCATTGTTATTATTTAAACCTCTTCTACCTCTGCCTCTTTCAACCATCTAAAACAATTTTTAAAAAATTAGTATTTGATTAACCATTAATAAATCAACAACCCAAAATTTATTAAATGATTTATTAATCCGAAGAACCAGTTTATTTATTCATGCACCCAACGGAGGCTGAACCTACATGAATAAGCTACTCAGGCAAGCAACTTATTACCAATTACAACCCCTTTGAAACTCTTAGATCTTATGAGATTTTCAATTTCTTAAATTGATCATGTTTAATCTCAACCACACATTGGGCAACAGTGTTATTGAGGAACCACCACAGACACACACCATATAACAACTGCAAGTCACTGGCCCAATTCTCACTTAGGATCCGCAATGCTCACCTTACAGCTCTCCAAGTTCACGGCGTAAGCACCCAACGAAGGATGAACCTACTTACGACGATCGGTCACCGTGAGTGCTACTATATGGACGGTGTGCTGTGTCAGATTTTTAATTTGGGTTTATAACCAGTCTCTTACCAAGAACTAGTGGCCAGTCAGGTTAGTCAGCGGGGATGATCCTTTCGGTTATAAACCTCTCGGAAATTCCTACAACCACAGCCCAGGCGTGCTGTCCTAGACACCACTTATTCTAGTAAACAATCCAGTTAATATACCAGTTTTAAGAATTTCAACTCTTTGATCATATGACATTTTAAAAGTAAATTTTTATTTGAAAAACTAATTTCATAAAAATTCATATCTAACACTCGACAAAATAATTAAAGTTTCCAATTTAAACTTCCTTTTAAATACTTTAATTTTTCATCAAAAATGATTGTAGTTTTGATTTCTTTTATTTATCTACTTTGTCACCACAACCACACAGATGTAAATAAAGCATAAAGAAATAAAACATTCAATCACATGGTGACATAGCCTTGCCAAAACTAAATTGGTTTCCGAGAGCCATACGGACAAACCAATTAGGTCAAACCTAAGGGACAAAATCAACACACAATGCAAGAATGTTGAACTCTTTCAGCTCCCGCTAGCCTCAACATCCGATGATGTCACCGAGCGTCCTTGATGAATGACCTCCTTCTTGATGGACATCTTCGCCAAGATTTTTTACATAATTTTAATCTAAATACATTTGCCTATTTTCTAATCTATTACAGATTACATCATAAAATGAGGATTTCAATGGCACGCAGGCCTTCCCAAAAATAACCAATAATAAAAAATAGCAAACATTAAGATTATATAAACAACCATCACAAACAAAGGGGTCTCAAGACTTTGCTATGTCACAAACATTAATAAAGCAGTAAAGCATATTAATAATCCAGAATTTATTTTCATCTTGCCATGAAAATAATTCCAAGACCAATTAATCTACCATTAATTGAAGTAATCATGTCCAATATCGTTCTTAAATTTAATACGGTTCGTAAATTCAAAATTTAGGAACACTTTCCATAATTAGAAACTTTTTTCTGAAAAAATTTCAAATTTAATTCCATATTTGCATTATATTTGGATTCATAACTATTCTTTTCTTAAAATATTCAATTAACCATCCAAACACCTTTGAAACTTAAACTTACTATTTTAAGAAACTTTTATTAAACAACCTTTAATAAATGTAGTTATTATTTTCAAATAATATTGACAAATAATTTATACTTTCTTTAAATAATTATCAATCAACTATTATTCAATTGAAACGTCTTTCCAAAAATAAATAAACTTTATTTAAAATGTCAATTTTCTAAATGAACAAATTTTTTCAATAAAATTTTTTCATTAAAGGATTTAAGAAAATTGATCATCTTAAATAATACCAAAAACTTATCTCTTTGGTTTTAAACGATTTCTACCAAAAACGTTAATGTCGAGATTAAATCTCAAAACATTAAATTAAGACCGAGCATGCAACTCAAAGTCACGATTACATCAATTTGAAAATAGAATCCATGAATTAAACTCCCTTTAATTTTATAATGCATTTTATGGAATTAAATATTAAATGCATAAATTAAATCTAGTTTATAAACTAAAATTACTATCAAATTTTATTAGGCTATAGGTTTCAAAAACTTATGACAAGGCCTATTAAAAATGATGATAATAATTTTAATTTCAATATTAAAACTTAAATTTTAATTAAAACCGATTTAATTTAAACGACGAATTACCGGTAAACGGAAACGAACCAACTTAGTTAACCGACTCATACTCGGGTTCAATAACCCATATGAACCAAAAATAAGTAGGGTATCAAACTTTGACGGCTAAAATTAATCAAAGCCTTTAATCAACTCACTTTGATTATTTCGATTTTCATATTCCAATTAATCGTTTAAATATCGAAATGAATAATATTTAAACCGATTTGTGAATTTTTTAAACTCATAATGTCTCCTACTTTAATTTTAGAAAACCGAAAACATATTTACATATATTTTGTTACAAATGTCTAAATATTAATAACCAAACACTTTTGATATATTGATTCGATTTTAACGCATTTAATTTAATTGTTCAAGTTTAACCATGAATTAAACGACATGACGGAATAAACCATCAATGACTTCGGCTACCACATCATAACCAAGAGGTCATGGGTTGAGACTCATGGCCGAAATGTCTAGGTTTGATTTCGCGAACCGAAACGTTTAAGTTTCGACTTTAATCAATTAAACACTTTTAAACAATCAAACATCAACTAAATAAAACAAACTAAGGTTTCAAAATCTCGAGTTCCGAGAAACTCCAAGGTTGGCCGAGAATCACCACGAGGTTTCCAAACCCTTTGGTCGATTTTCTCCAAGCCAAATCAAAACCTTAAACGATTTAATGATTGATTTCGATCGTTTAAACACTTTTAATTAATAAAAATCAAAATTTTAATAACATTGGACATAAATACACGAATAATACTATCAATATGTTACTTGAGGTGGCTCTGATACCACTGTTGGGAATTCGTATGGTTTTTCATAAAAACATAAACATTAATCACATTAAATGCACAACGGAAGCTTTTAAAATCACGAATTTCGTACACGGATCATCAAGTATACATAAGATAAGTTAACGAGAAAGCAATAAAAATCCGTACATTTGTATTCGATGACAAGAATACACAAATGAGATGCTTTCGGTATCCACCGGTGATGACACGGTCGAGCGGCGCCAAGTATGCAATCGAACACACGAAGAACGGGAAAAACACACGCAATTGTGTGTTTGTTACGACTGAAGCACTACACACACATACACCTTATGTGTGTGTGCGCGCGCCGTGAATACCCTTCTATTAGGTCACCCCACATTTTCACTCACACACACAGATATATATATGTGTGTGTGTGTGTGTGTATGTGTGTGTGTGTGTGTATATATATATCACTTTGTATCACTTATATGTATGGTCGTGTGTGTGTGTGTCTATATATATATATATATATATATATATATATATATATATATATATATATATATATATATATATATAGAGAGAGAGAGAGAGAGGTTCCGTTGAGAACTCTGTCCCTTGGATGAAAAGAATGTGTGGGTTAGATCAAATGACAAAAGTGTAATTAAATAGAAAGTTTTATACATCAATTGCACATAATGAAATTCGCAGAGTGGTAAAACAAGAATTATGCAATCCTTATTTAATTATTGCACTTCTAAAATTAACAAAAAGAATACAAATTCAAAATACAACAAAATACATGCATATCGTTCATCTCTTCATGCATATCGTTCATCTCTTCCGAAAATAAATCATGCATATCGTTCATCTCTTCCAAAATCAAAATACATCGATATACAAACATGAATCATTCATCTCTTCATGCATATCGTTCATCATCAAAATACATGCATATCGTTTATCTCTTCATGCATATCGTTCATCTCTTCCAAAAATAAATCATGCATATCGTTCATCTCTTCCAAAATCAAAATACCTAAAAATACAAACATGAATCGTTCATCTCTTCATGCATATCATTCATCGTTCATCATCAAAATACATGCATATCGTTCATCTCTTCATGCATATCGTTCATCTCTTCCAAAAATACATGCATATCGTTCATCTCTTCTAAAACCAAATACATGCATATCGTTCATCTCTTCCAAAATTATCAAACTACATCCTTTTATCTTTGAAGGTGTTCATCATTCAAAAATTTATCATGTATTCAAAAAATGCGGTGATTATTGGCCGTAGAGAGAGAGAGAGAGAGATGGCTTGTGGGGAGGAGGACGGTGGTGCAGTGATCATGAACCGAGATAGGGAAAGGGAGGTGGCGGGTGGTGCGATGGTGGTGCAGTTACGGTTGTGCATCAGAAAATAAAGGATATGACAATGGTGTGCATGTTAATATTGATGACGGTGGAGAAAAGGTGCACGATGGTGGTGGTGGTTGGTGGTTGACGATTGTTGGTGGTGGTGGCGGTGCTATGGTGGTGTCTGGCCGAGGATGGAAGGAAGCAAGGGGGGCTAAGAGAGAGGGGGAGAGAGAGAGATAGAGAGAAAGAGGGAGTGGTTTTAGGAAAGAAGTTAGGGGTGATTTTCTAACCAAATTTAGCTATTATTTATCTTAAAAACATTTAAATTCAAAAATAATTTCTATACATTTACTTTCTTTTAGACTAATCAATCCCAATGGAAATAAATATGCGTTTAGAGAGAGATTGTAAAGAAAAAATTGACATAAATTGCCAATATTTCAAGTCAAAACTTCAAGCATTTAAACCAACACGTTTTGAGCACAAAAAAAATGCATGGTAATCATCTTCTTAATAGCACAAGGTAACTAACATAATATTGAGTACCTTTCTGTATACGAGATCGGCAACACCATCATGTCATTATCTAATTGATATATTCTAATTCATATAATAAACATATTAACTACATGATATAGTGCCAAGTTAATGTATTTACATATTCATCATGTCATTATTTAATTTATATTTTCATCTCCAATAGCGTTAGCAGGGATTAAGATACTATGAAACTTCTCTTTGGTAGAACCATCGTTACACGAACTGTTATACCATCTTGCCCAGAAGAGATAGTTGAAAACGTTGATCAAACTTAGGCCTGCAAGCACCCAGTAGAAAAGGTCTAATCAGGCTTTATTTAGATCAATAGCTTTGAGCCAGCGACCATCAGACGATCTTGAGGTGGTCTTATTTACCAATGAAACAAGCACTGAACTTAGATAAAAACTAAATGACTATGAACAATATGTCAAACTTGTCAAGAAAGCTTGCATCCCATTCAAAGTCTTTCTTATAAAAGAACTCAATCAATCACACAGCAGTAAACATTTCAATTAAATCAAAAAATTAGGAATTGTGTAGCTATACAAAAAGGATAATCTTTCACCAGAAGTTGAAAAAGATCCCTTCTTTTCACCATTAGAGCAGCGGAGACCATCGAAGAGGTTGCAACAAACAGGCCAAAACCAATGCACTGTAAAGAGGTGATTCCAGAAACATGACCAGTGACTTTTCGTGCAATTAATTCATCCATTTTCTCAAAAACACTTGATATCATTTAATCGCTTGTTATTTTGCACAACTTTGCTAAAGGATTCTTTAAAAAAACTATTTCTTACCCAATTTGATTCACCAGCCCATTCTGTTTACGTTGTTCCACAAGACAACATTCTTCAAGATTATGATGGTTGCCCAACTTCCTCAATTCCTCTACATATTAAACAAAACATTAAGACAACAACTTACCCCGTTAATCGCCAACCCTCGTTTCTCTTAAAAAGTTGAATTAATTTATTAATTAGAAACAGATCTATATAAAACCATGACCCAAAATGAAGAGAACTTTCTAGATTAATGTTTTAAATTAAAATTCCAATTGCATTAGATATCTGTTAGGCACAAAAAGGCATCAGTCAAACCTGTTCTGCATCTGAGGGGGAGATTTTTAATCAAACCTGTTGATGCCTTTGTAGGTTGAATTTAAGGCCTGTTATATGCCTTATTGAAACCTGAAAATGATTTGCAATATCAGCCTGAAGCTGCTCTATGTGTTGCATGTGTTGCAACAAAGGCAGTTTTGCTCAAGCTGTTCAGTCTGCTGAACAGGCTGGACATAAACTCTCTACGCTGCTCTACACTGGTGAGCAGCTTGGGCAGTTTACAAGTGTTCAGTTCTTTGTGAAAGAACCTGTTCTTTGTGAACAGGCTAAACACTTTATGGAATATGTTTCCAAGTCCTCATGTATTGTTTTTGACTGCAAGATCAGTTTACAAAGTCGAAGACAAAGTGGAAATCAAAACTGCTCAGCCTACCCAAGCTGTTCTGCTACATGAAGACAAAGGTTATTTGAAAAAGGGTGACAGACCTTTTTCTTATATCAAAATAGGCCTTTACAAGGAAGAAAAACACAAAGTTGACATTCCTTATTTGGTTAAAGGCAATGCAACAGTAGACAAAGTGAAAAGACAAAAGTTCTGCTCATATGAAGACAAGTCTGCTTTTCAGAAAAGTGCAGAAAAGGTTATGTTGTCTTTTCAACAAGACTTCTCCTTTTTCATTCCGTCCAATGAAGAAGCTTCACTTAGATCCTCTGAGTGAGTATAAAAAGAAACTTCCAAGGATTTAAAGATTAAGCCAAAAAGCTAAGTGCTGAAAACAAGAGTGAACGTGCATTCAATGTGTGTCTTTCATGCATGCAAGTCTGCTTGAATAAAACAGTGCTCAGTGTCTAAGTTGTTCTTGTTCAAGCTGTTCCTCAGAGTGTTGTAAACACAGTGAGTGATTCTTAGTGAGTGTATTCATTGTAATTAGTTTAAGTCAGTCTTAGACTAGTTAAACATACTGTTGTATCTGTCATCTCAGCTTGAACCTTTCCGCATTCAAGCTTGTTTGTAATTAACATTTGTTAATAATACATACAAACATTGAGAAAATTGTGTGTAGTTTTTAAAGAGTTGTATTCACCCCCACCCCTCTACAGCTTAAAGCTATATACTTGGGATATCTTTTGGGACCTACAACTGGTATCAGAGCAGTTTAGAGTGTGTGTCATTCTAGATCTCTCATTCTCCCAAAATTTCCTTGGACAACAGTGCTGCAAGTTCCTCATACTATGACAATGGCTCAATGGGCAAACCTCCAAAGTTCAATCATCAGAACTTTTCTGGTTGGAAGTGCAGAATGATGCTCTACTTAGAGAATCTGGATGTACAACTACCAGAGATTGTAATGGAGGGTCCCTATGTGCCAACCTCTGTTACAACAATAACTCCTGCTGTTGAAGGAGCTGCTCCTGAGATCAGAACATTTGAGAAAGCAAAAGCTCAATGGTATGATGAACACAAAAGACTGGTGGCTCTTGATGCAAAGGCCAGAAACAATCTTGTCATCTCTCTACCTGATGATGTGTTCAAACAGGTTGAGAAGATGAAGACTGCAAAGGAGATGTGGGATACTTTGTGTACTGTCTATGATGGACCCACAATCACACTTGACAACAGGATTAATAATCTTGTTAGACAGTATGAACTCTTCTTTGCAAAACCAAAGGAGACTCTCACTGAAACCTACAACAGGTTTACTGCTCTTGTAAATGATCTCAAAGCTGTTGGGATCACCAAGGACAGGCTGACTTTGGTAAACAAGTTCTTAGATGTTCTGCCTGAAGAATGGAATTATTTTTCTACAATTTTCAGGAATTCAGGTACCATCAAAAGTATGGATCTTGTTAACTTATATGGATCCTTGCTTAATGATGAGCAATCAAGGCAATAGAAGAGAAATGCCTTTGAAATATCTAAGAAAGGTGCAGCCTTTGTGGCTAATGTGAGACAACCTGTAAATCAAGTGAGTGATGTGTTCACTCAACCTGATCAACAGGCTGATGATAAGGAGGAAATGTCTGATGAGGAAGACAATGCAGATAGTACTGAACTGGATGATGAGCAGATGATAGCCATGCTTCTCAAAAGGTTCAACAAGAAAAGATTTGGAAGAAACATGCTACAGGGTAGCTCAAATGCTGTCAAAAAGAAAGCATTTGACAAGACCAAAGCTGAGTGCTTCAAATGTGGCAAAACTGGCAATATAGCTGCTGACTGTGTGTCAAAAGCTGTTGGTCAGACATCCAAACCACACAAGACAAACAGGGATAATGGCTATAGGGTTAAGTACCTTATGGCCATGGCTAAGCTGAGGAAGTTAGAAAACTCAGTGGTTTCTAACAGGCAAAAGGGACTAATGGCTGAAACTTGTGACTGGGAGGAGTCTGATTCATCATTTGATGAAGAAGACAACAACTTTCTGATGGCCAACACTGATGTCCCATCAACAAGCAACTTCAAACAAGATCTGGCTGAAGCTGAAGCTTTCAGCTGCTTGGAGAACTGGAACCCTACAATGATGTATAAGGAAAAACAACCATTCCAGGTTTGGTACTTGGACAGTGGCTGCTCAGGGCACATGACAGGTTGTAAGGACCTGTTGAGTGATCTCAGGCCTGAAAAAGGGCCAAAAGTCACATTTGGTGACAATGTACAGGGATGCACTGAGGGATATGGAACTCTTAAAGCTGGTGCTGTAGTGTTCAAAAGAGTAGCCTATGTGGTTGGGCTAAAACATAACCTTGTTAGCATAAGCCAACTGTGTGATGCTGGCTACAAGGTTAACTTTGATGAGCACCTGGGTTACATATTGGATCCCCAAGGCAAAGTTATGTTGTGTGCTCAACGAAAGAAAGGTGTATATGTTGTGGATATGCAATCTGCTGATCCCACAACTGAAACCTGCTTCCTCACAAGAACAAATGCAGACTTAAACTGGTTATGGCACAAAAGGCTGTCACATCTGAACTTCAAGAACATTAACAAACTCTGTAAGAAAGAGTTGGTGACAGGTTTGCCTTCTATGACCTTTGTTAAAGATAAACTCTGCACAGCTTGTGAGAAAGGCAAGCAGAGAAAATCATCATTTAAATCCAAACATAACTTCTCTATTGATACTCCTCTCTTCTTAATCCATATGGACTTGTTTGGACCTGTTAATGTCCCAAGTCTAGGAGGAAGAAGATACACTCTAGTAATGGTTAATGAGTTCTCCAGGTACACATGGGTTATTTTCTTGAAGAGCAAAGGAGAGGCTGCTAGAGAAATTATTGGATTTGTGAAAAAGATGGAAATGCTGAACTCTGCCCAAGTAAAGCAACTTAGAAGTGATCATGGTACTGAATTCAGAAACAGTACTCTTGAAGACTTCTGTGAAGAGAGAGGAATCACTCAAAACTTTTCAGCTGTAAGAACTCCACAACAAAATGGAGTTGCTGAAAGGAGAAACAGAACTCTCATTGAAGCTGCTAGAACCATGATGTGTGCATCTGGTTTACCTTCATCATTCTGGGCTGAAGCTGTTAACACTGCCTGCTTCACCCAAAACAGATCCTTAGTGGTGAAAAGGTTCAACAAGACTCCCTATGAGCTGATCAAAGGGAGGAAACCAAATGTCAGTTACTTCCATGTATTTGGTTGTCCCTGCTTTATTTTGAATCAAAGGGATCAACTGGCAAAGTTTGAACCAAAAGCTGATGAAGGTGTGTTTGTTGGCTACTCTGCTATCTCTAAAGCCTACAGAGTGTACAACAACAAAAGAAAGGTGATAGATGAATCTATCAATGTCACCTTTGAAGAGTCCAAGAATGCTTCCACCAAAGCTGTTCCTGAATTAGTTTCAGGAGAATTAAACTTTGATGATCTGATGCATTCAAACAGTGAAGAGGACTCAAAAGCTTCCACATCACCCAGTGTGGAACCTGTTAATCATGATGGGCATGATGATGATTATGTCAATACACCCTGTGTGAATAAGTGTACTGATCTATTTACAAATGCATGTCCAGAACCTATCAATGCTGATTTTCCTGGTTCCTCTGCTGATATGTTCAACAATGGTCAGTGATGTTCAACAAGTGAACAGGCTCAGGACAACAGTGTGTCTGAAAATCCTGAGAGTTGTTCAACAGGACCTGCTGAAGCTGCTGATAACTCTGGAGAATCATCATTGAAGAATGATCCTAAGTGGATCAGGTGTCACCCCAATGATCAAATAATTTGTGACATCAGCAAAGGGGTTCAAACAAGGTGGGACAGCTTAGGGAACTTCTGTATGTTCTCTAGTTTTGTTTCACTAATGGAGCCAAAGAAAGTGGATGAAGCACTAAATGATGCCAATTGGATCACTGCCATGCAAGAAGAACTCAATCTTTGAGAGAAATAAGGTATGGAAGCTGGTCCGTGCACCTAAAGGCAAAACTATAATTGGCACTAAATGGGTTTTCAGAAATAAGATGGATGAGCAAGGTCATGTCATAAGAAATAAGGCAAGACTGGTTGCTCAAGGTTATAGACAGGAGGAAGGAATTGACTATGATGAGACATTTGCTCCTGTGGCCAGGCTAGAAGCAATTCGTTTGTATCTAGCCTATGCTGCTCATAAGAGCATTAAGGTATTTCAAATGGATGTGAAGAGTGCATTTTTAAATGGGAAGCTGCAAGAAGAAGTTTATGTCAAGCAGCCTCCAGGTTTTGAAAATGAACATCATCCATGTTTTGTCTATAAGTTGGACAAAGCTCTCTATGGTCTCAAACAAGCCCCTAGAGCCTGGTATGACACTCTTACTGAGTTCCTTATGAGCAATGGGTATTCCAGAGGTAAAGTGGATACTACACTGTTCATAAAGAAGGTGAAATCTGATATTATGCTTGTTCAAATTTATGTGGATGATATAATATTTGGTTATACCAATGAGCAGTTATGCAAGAATTTTTCATTACTCATGAAATCTAAATATGAAATGAGTATGATGGGAGAACTTACTTTCTTTTTAGGATTACAGGTTAAACAAACCTCAACTGGAATTTTCATAAATAAAAGAAAGTATACCTTAGATCTCTTGAAAAAGTTTAAATTTGATCAAAGTTCTCCTATTAAAACCCCAATGGCAACCAATGTAAAATTGGATGCTGATACCAGTGGCAAAGTTGTTTCAGTAACAGCTTACAGAGGTATGATTGGGAGCTTGCTATACTTAACTGCTAGTAGACCTGATATTATGTTTGCCACCTGTCTGTGTGCTAGGTTCCAAGCTGATCCAAAGGAATCTCATCTAGCTGCTGTTAAGAGAATCTTCAGATACCTGAAGGGTACACCAGGTTTGGGTCTTTGGTATCCCAAAGACTCCAGCCTTGAACTAACAGGTTATTCATATTCTGATTTTGCAGGCTGCAGGCTAGATAGGAAAAGCACAACAGGTGGATGTCAACTCCTTGGTGGTAAGTTGATAAGTTGGTACAGCAAGAAGCAGAACTCAGTGTCTACGTCTACTGCTGAAGCTGAGTACATTGCTGCTGGAAGCTGCTGTGGGCAGATTCTGTGGATGCAGCATCAGCTTGAAGATTATGGGCTTGTGTATAGGAAAATTCCTATTCTGTGTGATAACACAAGTGCCATAGCCATTTCCAACAATCCAGTTTTTCATTCAAGAACAAAGCATATTGAAGTCAGACATCACTTCATCAGGGATCACATTCAGAAAGGTAATGTGGAGGTAAGTTTTATTTCCACAAATGAACAGCTTGCAGACATTTTCACCAAACCTCTCGATGAAACAAGGTTTAATTACCTTGTCAGCAAGCTGGGCATGTTAAACAAATGTGACTAAGTGTCCTCAAAGGTCTAAAACTTTGTATGTCTCGCACTGATCAAGTTTCTCAGTACAGCTTAGACAGGACAGGCTCTACGTGTTATGTACTTAGCCATTTTTCTGAAATCCTTGATCAGCTTGAACATACAACAGGCTGAACACAAATAGTTTACACGTCCAGCCTGATCTGATGGTCCATTCTTCACTCTGCTCATTCCCTCACACCGACTTACAAGACATTGTCTTGTAACCTGCTCAGATATTGGACACAACCTGTTCCTACATAGTTGAACAGGCTGAGGGAACAGCTTGAAGAATGAACAGCTTGTGATGACCCTGCTCATCACAGGTTTGACCAACAGCTTAGACCAACAGTTTCAATTACCTTTCTTCAAACTTAAGTTACTTAATTTATGTTTTTATTTAACTTAATTACTGTGGATAATGTGGGTTACGTGTGTTAGTGATTAAAAAGGGCTCAAGTGGTCTGACAAACGGTCTGACATTGACAACCGTTCCGTTTTCCGTTAACGACCTTTTCAAATCAACCGCCCAAATATTTCTCTCTCATACACTCACATTCAAATCCTATAAATACCTCATACTGTTACATCTTCATCTTCCTCACTACTATCATTTGCCTTCTAAGAACCCTAAATATTCGACTAAGTGTATTGTGCTTCTGCTACTTTCCTACTCTCAAATGGCTCACAGAAACAACCTCTTCCTACCAGTGTTTGTTGGTGATGATGTGCAGAAACATCCATCAGTCACCACAATGCTAACCCTCAAACCCACAAACTACATTGCCAACCTCACAATCCCAAAAAATTATGTGGGGAAAGGTTATGATCAAATGGTGGAGTTTTTGATAGTTCATCCGTTGAACTATGCTATGACTGCAACTCCTGGTGTCCTGTACCAGGAGATGGTGTACGAGTTCTGGTACACTTGTGCCTACAACCCCAACACCAAGGTCATCAAGGGGACTATTCTCAATGGGACTCAGACCATTGAGATTACTGCTGATCTTCTCAGGGAGGTTCTTCATCTGCCCATTGCTGAGTCATATGACATGCCCCAGCCTGAAAATGAGCAAATGGGAAATCTGCTATGCTTCTGTGGTGTAGCAGAACCCAAAATTGGAGCAACACTGTATAGGAAGGATTTGTATCCTACTTATAGCTTTCTGTTTGCCTCAGTGATGATGAGCTTCAGCAGCAAAGTTGGTTCATTTGACCAACTGAGCCGTGATGAAGTCCCAATAGTCCTACAGCTGGTGGATGGGACTACCATTGATATGGCTAAGTGGATCTTTCTGAACTTGAGGAACCTGGTGCAGCAAGAGCCAAGACCAGCTGCTGTTCGTTACCCCAGGTTTCTGAGCCTCATATTCAGACACTTTTGTGGTGAGCATCTGTACAACTCTTAGCCTCTACTTCATACTGCTGCATTCCCTGTAATAGGGAATAGAGTTTTCTACACTGCTGTACTTCCAAATGAGCCTCCTCTGTCCACACCAATGAGGAGGTTGTTAGGATTGGTGGAAGGACCCTCTGTTGTGAGGGTGGATCCGGAAGCTGCTGCTCCCAAGAGAAAATCCAAAGCCAGGTCCAAACTTGTTAAGAGGACCCTGGCAACCACTGAAGCTGGGCCTGTGCAAAAGAAGGCCAAAACAGCTCAGTCTGAGTCTGCACTCTTAGCCTCTGTGGCTGAGGGGGAGCAGACTCCTCACCCTGGTTCATTCGTTGAACCTGAAGCCTCTGTGGCTGGTGCCTTTGTGGCACCTGAGACTATGGAAGTCTGAACCCCTCATCTCCTCTCCACAATCACCCACTTCATCCCTCCACTACCAAAGAAAATCACTCTCCAAAAAGAAACCAGCCCAAACAACCACCTCCTCTGTTCCCTCTCAACAGGGTTCAGTTGTAAGAGAAGCCACCCCTGCTACCTCTCCTATATTGGGAGAAGGTTCAGCACAATTGGAGACTGCTTCACTCCAGCCTGAGTCCACCCAGAGTCAGCCTAGACCCTCTGGTTCCTCCCAACAGGAACCAGTTGTACAAAAGGAGATAACCACCTCAACTATTCCAGCCTCCCAACAAGCTGAGGATATTGAAAGACAGGAGCCCTCTCCACTCCATACTGCGTCCACACTGTCCCCCACTCAAACTTCTTTTACCCTGAGTCTGCACGAGGTGCCCACACTGCTGGTATAGACCAATCAGCAGCTCAGCCTCAAACTTCTGCTCCCCATGATATAGCTGTTCTACACCAAACAGCTGCTGAGGGACCAACAACCCAAGCTGATGAACTTCAGGGATCATACCATCCCTTTGGTGAGGCTGTTCCTTCTATGCAAACTCCATCAGCAGGTTTCACCACTGTTGATGTTGAAATGCATATCCTATCTCCCCATGATGAGGTGCTTTTACACCAAGGCACTGCAGAGGGAACACCCACTGGCCTTCATGAGGATGTTGAAAGACAAGTAGCATCTGAAAGGCCCCCAACATCCACTCCTTTTCCTGATGAAGCAGCTACAGCCGCTGCTGAGGGACCCTTTGACCCCTCCAAGTTGGGCCACATTACTTTTGCCCAGGATATGGAGCTTCTTTCCAATGTTCCTCTTCCCTCTCCCTCACATCCTCATACACCAGCCTCATCATCATCTTCTCCATCCACCCAATCTAAACAGTCCACCCATACCCCTCCATCTCCCAAAGACCTGCCTTTGAAGGATCAGCTTTCTCTGCTGACCAACAAAGTTGGTTCTTTGGAAACCACTATGACCTCTCTACCCTCTATTATTTCGGACTCTGTGTCTGAATAGCTTAAGGGGTTCTTTGATTTGTTCAAGGACTCCTTCCCTGCCACTCCACAAATAGATAATTCTCCACAGCTGCTAGCACTCACTGCACAGCTGCAAAATGTGTCCACCTCCCTCTCCTCCATTCTTTCACTTCAATAGGCCTCTGTGTCCTCAATGACAGCTATTTCTCAGCAGCTGTCATCTCTCCTAACTTCTTGCAACACTACTCTTCCTAATACTCTGGCCAGCTTGAACACCCTCATTGGCTCCCTATCCAATTCTGTGTCATCAAACCTTGCTGATGTGCAAGATTCTCTCGAATTACATCTTGCACAGCTTCAAAGTTTGCTGTTCACAGCTTCTGATAGGGAAAACATTGTTAAGCTGACCTCCCTTGCTGATACCCAATCCTCTTCTCTTCAAACCTGTCTTACCCAGCTTGCAGAGGTAAGGGACAACTTGGCATTCTTAGTGACTAGCCTTGTTGGCCCCAGACCTGCTGCAGGTGCTGGTACATCTCCTTCAAAGGGGGAGAAGTCATCTGCCTCGAAGACTAAGTCTAAGGGGGAGAAAACTTCTTCTCCTAAGGAGAAACCAGTGCCTGCAACACTCACTGGTCAACCAGCAGGAGCTTCAACAGGTACACTGGAGGGTGCCTCTCACGCTGCTCAGTCTACTCAGGCTGAAACTCCAAACCCTGCTCAGTCTAAGGGGGAGGAACTTATGTCTGAGGACAGGCCAAGCAGCAAAAGGAGGCATCTGATCCTACAAGAAGAAGAGGAGGAGGAAAGTCCTGAAGCTGCTGTCACTATAGCAGCTAATGGAAAAGAAAAAGCAGCAACTGATCCCCAGCAACTGAAAGCAGCAGAGATTCAATTTCACAAAGCCAGGGCCAAAGAAATGGGTCTTCCTATGCACAAATACTTTGAGTTTAGAGAAGAACAGCTTCAAGCCCTGGAAGCTCTAAGGAAAGAAGAAGAATCTGCCAAAGCTGCTAAATCTTTTGCAATTCAAGAGGCAAGGAAAGTCAAAATGTCCACTCTGAATGTGCAAAAGAAATTAATGGAAGCTGCTAAGGGATCAGTAGAAGAGAAGGAAGCAGAAAAAGAAAAGAGTGCTCCGGTCTCAGTGACCAAAACTCAAGTGCCCTCTGCTAGAACCCAATTCCATTTTGACAACCTGGCAAGGAAGAAGTTTCATGATGTTGCTGACCGAAGACTTGCTAAGGAACCAATTGTCAAAGCTGTTCCTATTTCAAGAAAAGGCAAACAGTGGAAACTGCAAATTACTAGGATGGGTTCAACAGGCCCTGAGCTGGAATCTTATGATCACACTGATGTTGCCCAAATGGGGTACAGGGAATGGGTGGAACTAGCAGTTGCCCTAAGCCAGTCAAAGTCAGAAATGGCTAAGACTATCAGGTCATATGTAAAGAAGTTAATGGAAAGAGTGAAAGATCTTGGCCTGATCTCAACTGATATAAGTAAGGGTGTCTTTGTGACATATCCCAACATAAAGGCCAAAAGAACAAGGAGAGACACAGAGCTGGAAGAACTCCTTATGATGATTGAACAAGGAGATTATGCTGTGGAAATCAAAGGAGTTAACCACAGCCTGCCCAAAGGAGTAGATTTTGAAGATGGCAAAGTAATTGAAGAGCCTGAGTTAGGGGCATTTTTTGTAGATCCTCTATCCCAGAAGAAATGTTTTCAAAGAGCTTCAGACATGCACAAAGTTGGTCTTAAGCAGCTTGCAGCCTTCAGAATTGCCAACTCCTTCAGGCAGTCCAGCAAATGGAGAGCAACCATCTGGGATGTGCTGAGAGATTTGTATGACAGAGGTGAGCTTCAAGATCCAAACTCCATGTTTCTCAGAGTTGAAATTCAAGATCTGGAAGAAACAAGGGAGGAACTTGAAAGAATATTTGGAGAAGGACTGCCACCTTCAGTACAGTGATGTCCATCTACCAATCAGGGTAGGTGAAGAATGGAAGTTGTCCATCAGTTGGACAGACTTACCATTTTCTGCTCCCAACAAAAACAGTCCAATGTAATTAGTTGTACTTTATTTACATTTGTTGTAATTTTCTTTTACATTAGTTGTAATATACATCAGTACATCAGTTATACTTTTGTAAGAACATGTGTTGTTCTAATGTAATAAAAAATCAATGTATATATAAACTGATCTTTTACTTTATGTTGATGTTGTAATTTTATTTCAACAAATGTACTGTAAAGATATATAGTGACTTTTGATAAGACCAGCTTAGACTGGTTATTGCAAATAGGGGGAGATTGTTAGGCACAAAAAGGCATCAGTCAAACCTGTTCTGCATCTGAGGGGGAGATTTTTAATCAAACCTGTTGATGCCTTTGTAGGTTGAATTTAAGGCCTGTTATATGCCTTATTGAAACCTGAAAATGATTTGCAATATCATCCTGAAGCTGCTCTATGTGTTGCATGTGTTGCAACAAAGGCAGTTTTGCTCAAGCTGTTCAGTCTGCTGAACAGGCTGGACATAAACTGTCTACGCTGCTCTACACTGGTGAGCAGCTTGGGCAGTTTACAAGTGTTCTGTTCCTGTTCTTTGTGAACAGGCTAAACACTTTATGAAATATGTTTCCAAGTCCTCATGTATTGTTTTTGACTGCAAGATCAGTTTACAAAGTCGAAGACAAAGTGGAAATCAGAACTGCTCAGCCTGCCCAAGCTGTTCTGCTACATGAAGACAAAAGGTTATTTGAAAAATGGTGACAGACCTTTTTCTTATATCAAAATAGGCCTTTACAAGGAAGAAAAACACAAAGTTGACATTCCTTATTTGGTTAAAGGCAATTCAACAATAGACAAAGTGAAAAGACAAAAGTTCTGCTCATATGAAGACAAGTCTGCTTTTCAGAAAAGTGCAGAAAAGGTTATGTTGTCTTTTCAACAAGACTTCTCCTTTTTCATTACGTCCAATGAAGAAGCTTCACTTAGATCCTCTGAGTGAGTATAAAAAGAAACTTCCAAGGATTGAAAGATTAAGCCAAAAAGCTAAGTGCTGAAAACAAGAGTGAACGTGCATTTAAAGTGTGTCTTTCATGCATGCAAGTCTGCTTGAATAAAACAGTGCTCAGTGTCTAAGCTGTTCTTGTTCAAGCTGTTCCTCAGAGTCTTGTAAACACAGTGAGTGATTCTTAGTGAGTGTATTCATTGTAATTAGTTTAAGTCAGTCTTAGACTAGTTAAACATATTGTTGTATCTGTCATCTCAGCTTGAACCTTTCCGCATTCAAGCTTGTTTGTAATTAACATTTGTTAATAATACATACAAACATTGAGAAAATTGTGTGTAGTTTTTAAAGAGCTGTATTCACCCCCACCCCTCTACAGCTTAAAGCTATATACTTGGGATATCTTTTGGGACCTACAATATCTATATCCCCCATTCGCATACCTACCCCATCAAACATACTTTTACCCCTTTTTGTTTGATAAGACTGCTACAAACCCCATTTCCCGTTCATGGTTTTGGAGATAAAATCTTGCAGAGATCGATAAATGAGTAAATGGTTATTAACTAGTCAACTGTATAAAGGAAACACAATCAAGAGATGAGAAGAGGATGCGATAAAATCAAAGCAGAATCAAACGTCATATATACAAAATGAAATGATTATTCACAATCAGTAGGATTGGCTTCCTTCCAATATCAAGAATGATAAAGATAATGAATGCGATAAGTAAATGATTACAAAAATAGCCTATGACTTTCCCTTAAATCTTCTCCCAATCTTCAATTTCTCTGTTGTTGCTGTTGATGTTTGTGTACTTTGATTTCTTTATTCTGAAGCAAATCCAAGACGGATTGAGTGAGGCACAGAGCGATTGAGAAAGAGATATGAACAGCTTTCGATGGCCGACGGTGAGGTAGAACATCGGTTGGTTGAGGAGGTACAACAACGCAGGGGAGGGAGCTGATGAGAGACAAGAGACATTGATGAGAGGCGATTTTAAATCTCATTCGGTAAGAAAACGATAAGAGATTTGAACTCTTATAAAAAAAACCTATCAAACATTTTTACCGGATGAGAGAGGTGGGAAATCGTTTATGTTTCCAGTAGTAGCATGGGGAATAGCCCAATAGGAGATGTCATTCATGGGGAATAGGAGACTTTTGGGTTAAAATGTGATACATAGCATTACTGGTTTGTACATGATGCTTTAAGAGATATACCTTTTGAAATTCAGAAAGTTGCATTAAAACGTTGTACTTCATGCAAAAAATGTTGTTTTTAAGACCTCGTCCTAAATGCTCTACAAAGGAGTAAAGATATCATATATGCAATTTTGCATGTACATTCAATATTAAAACAGTCGAAATAATGGTCAAAGTTAGTAGTCAAACTTGCTGAGCTACCATTAATTTAATGTTAATTGCATATTTACCATATTATCCCAAGTGTTATATTATAATCGTATGATGTAGATTGGTTCTATAGTTTTTGCACTAAATTAAGGTTCTACAATGATCCCAACCCTCTATATATATATACATATATATATATATATATATATATATACATATATATATATATATATATATATATATATATATATATATATATATATATATATATATATATATATATATATATATATATATATATACATATATATATATATATATATATATATATATATATGTATAGGAATCTCATATTAAATATACATGTTGATTACGATAAGATATTTATTTA
This sequence comes from Centrapalus pauciflorus, assembly GCA_020465985.1. Taxonomy (NCBI): domain Eukaryota; kingdom Viridiplantae; phylum Streptophyta; class Magnoliopsida; order Asterales; family Asteraceae; genus Centrapalus; species Centrapalus pauciflorus. The sequence continues at coordinate 139,209 of JAANYP010005326.1, read as the reverse complement.
ATGCAAAAGTATAATACACAAACGTTCAAAATTGCATTACAATCGACGAGATCATAACATTTGAAGTTACATCGCGATGGCATGATTGTAATATTATAAAAAATTTATGTATCAAGATGCATCTGATGCAAGACGTGGAAGAGTATTTTCTGGTATATCAAATCATGTTTCTTCCAATGTGGTAACCTCTTTTCTAATTAGCATACATAGATATATACTTTTCAGAATTTAAAAAATCATTTCAAATATTAAATTCTCAATTCCATGAAATAGATGCATAATGTTAGAATTTACAACAGTTTGTGATCGACAATCAACAACAATATTGTTGCATGAATCTAACAAATGGAATTTCAACAATAATATTGGTCGACGTGATGCATCATTAATCTTATGGTTTTGAATTGATGACATGAATCGACCACCAGCACAATATAATCCACGTTGATGAACCAATCAATTTTGAAGATAAGAAACAATATAATAGCCACCAACATTTGCACTACCACCAGCGTTGATGCACCATCACCACCACCACGTAGCACTATGACCTTAATGCACCAACCACCAACATCACACTATCGATTCACTACACACCAGCACCAAGTCGTCAATCGATGCAAACAACACCACTTTTGATGTATGAACACCACCGTCGACTGACTGCAACATCTTCTTCATCTCGTTTATCATATTCTTCTTCATCATTGTCCTCTTCTTCATTTTCTTCATCCTCATCGTCCTCTGCGTCATCATTTTGAACATGGGTGATGGACTATACTCGAGGATGGACACATATTTTCATCGTCATTTGGAACATTGTCTTTTGCATCATCATCTTGTTCGTCGTTATCGTCTCTGCATCATCAGGGTCGTTCCATGGATTTTAGATAAAATTAAAATAGGACCCTAAATATGAATATTTAGGTATCTAAAATAGGACCCTAAATATGAATATTTATAATATAAAAAGTATTAATAATACAAATATTATTGTGTTTAAGTATCTAAAAATTAATACAAATGTAACAAAATGTTTTCATTTAATTTTTAAGACATCTCATATAAATTAAGTAGAGTTCATGTTTTCATGTTGCACTAGAAAGAAACAAAAGAGTATCATATCGTTGAGGCCCTAAAAAATCTGGGGCATTGTTGCCCCCTTTAAGAACCGGCCATGTGCATCATCATTTTAAACATGGATGGTGGATGATACTAGATCATTATCATCGTCTTTGACATCTCCTGCGTCATCATCTTTTGCATTGTCATCTTCTAAACACGGATGATGGACGATACTCGATGATTTTAAACACGAATATTTTGCATCACTTTTTAATATATGAGTGTTTTTTAATGATCGATTCTGTTATGAATCTAATTGAAGGTGATGGAATCTCCAACTGAAAGGTAAGGATTTCCATAACAAAAATAATATTAAATTTTATTATATGAAATAAACTATGTTAATTTTTCTGAAATTGCCCTTAATGAGCCTTATAATCTCTTGTGATGCATTGGTTCTCTCATTTTTTCTACATAAGTTTTTATGAATCAACAAAAAAATATTTTTTAAAAAGAATATAAATAAAGATGTAGTTAATCAAAGATAAAAAAAATTATTGATGAAAAGAATAAATTTTGAATTGGTTCCTTCTCCATGAAAGGTTAGGTTCTTATTTGAAATTTTCCATATACCCATATAAAGT